>JAIPUU010000512.1:0-17500 GCA_020466095.1 Chlorops oryzae
GGCGTCGACCAACGCGGCAAAACAAATGACGAACTGACCGAACTATTAGATGAACAAAACAGCGCCCCCAATCGTGATTTGGTTAAATTGAGAGACCTAGCATCTCAAAATATAATTAAATCTCAATAATCCAATCTGAGTCAGTTTCAAAAGCAGAAAAAGCCTGCTGAGAATTATAGAAAAGGTGACCTTGTAGCTATTAGACACGCAAGCACGAACCCTGGCGTTAATAAAAACTTAGAACCGAAATTAAGAGGACCGTATATATATTTGATAAAGTATTACCACACGATCGATACGTTGTAAGCGACGTCGAGGGCTGCCAGATCACCCAAACTCCCCATAACGGAGTACTCGAGGCCAACAAACTGAGAAAATGGATAGGCAGAGATCCTGAAGGGACACTTATGCCTTAAACTTTAGAATAAATAAGTTATTCTTTATTTAATTTTATTTGTATATATTGTATATTTAGAAAATTGAGGTCAACTTTTTTTGTCAGGTTGGCCGAGCTATAGTGGCGTCGGCCTAGTAGGCATTGATAATTTAAAATAAGAGTTGTAAATATAAAGAATTTTGAATATTAAAATAGCATTCCCTTGGTCGACTCGGCCGTAAAACGACGTGCTTTTTCTTCAGTTTCAGTGCTTGTTTTTCCTAAGTGAATTTTTAACTGTATCCGTAATTTCTCTACAGGCTCTCGTCTTATATCCTCCAGGACTCTTGCCTGTTAGATTACTGTAAGTAATTGCGGCTTGTGCGCTATTGTGCGTTTCTCTTTCGGCTCTGCTATCCTGAGTGAAATTTGCCTAATGTTATGTCCACACGTAGATCGAAATTGAGCAATTTCAGAACAAAGTTGAAATTGCCTCAATTTCAGCCGAAATTGAACAAATTTGGCGCAATTTCGGCATACTAAAAATTGTCAAACAAAATTGCTTTGCTACCTCAATTTCATTGAAATTGGGCTCGAAATAGAGGTAAATTTCAAGACAACTCTGAGTTATCGATAATTTTTCACTTAAATTCTTAAAAATGCATCTCTGAAATTTGAATTGTCAAATAAGAGAAAAACAAAACAAACGTTTAAAACAAACTATAAGTCATATAAGTGCATTTAATCGAAATGGAAAAAAGAAAATACAAAAAAAGAAGTATGTGGAGTTCGCGCGCAGAGAATTTGCTCCTTGAGCTATGGGCAGATAACATAGCAGGCCTGAGAAGTGCCCGGAAAAATGGCCATATTTACCAAGAAATGACAAATGTTTTGCAGTCTGAAAGCATTTCTATAACTGCTGCAGATGTGAAAATTAAGCTACAAAATATATCAGCTAAATATAAGTGAGTAAATGCATCATTGTTTAGCAGGCTTTTGTAAATATATTGCTTTCGTGTTCGTTTATATAGAGCTGAGAAATCTAAAGTTGGCGTGTCCGGAGGTTCGCCGTCAGAGTGGGAGCCTTTCCAGAGGGTGCATCAAATCTTGGGTGCTTTTAAAATACACAATGTCGAGGCGCTCATTGAGGATAGTTTGCAAGGTATGAGTAAAGTTTTAATTTTATTGAATAACTTATAATTTTATTAAAATATTTAGAATTGCCGGGTCAGGAGACAACATTTGAGTGCTTGGAAGATTATTGGTCATCTTCAAATGCACCGCCACTAACACCACTAACATCAACACCACCGATATCGCCTTCGCCAATAAATCCATCATCATCAGACATATCATCGCCTCCTTCGTCATCTAAGTTATCGAAAAAGAAAAGAGAAAATTTTCAAAAAACGCTTTTGAAAAAAATGGACAGTGTTGAAAATGAAATGAAAGAGCAAAATAAATAAATGTTGAAGCTGACAAAACAAATGGCTGACGCTGAAGAACGAAGTAACGATCTTCTTGAAGAGTTCGTTAAAAGCAATACTGAAACAAACAATGCTTTTATAGATTTCTTAAAACGAATCTGTAATTGAATTTCAGATTGATGTATGTATATTAGGCCGGGTAGATTTTTTTTGACTAAAAATGGTGCCCTCGGATGTTAATCTTTAGACAATTCTAAGCATTTTTGCCCAACAAACCATGGTTCTAAAATCAAACGTAATGATCTTTAAGTAAAATTACTTGAAGGGAAGATTTTTGTCTCGACGCGTAGAGAAATGGTCATTAAAAAATAGAGTCGACGTCGACAGCGACATCCGTAATGGGGCCGAATATATATGTATACAGGATGTCCAGAAAACCTTTTTCAAAATTATATTATGCGATAGATTATGTCAAGGGCAAAAATGCTTACAACTGTCTAAAGATTAATATCCGGGGGTACCATTTTTAAGTTTTTTTCCACCCATACGAATCGACCTGGACTAATGTATATATTTATTTTTTTTTTAAATAATGAAATGTGAATAATTTTTTTTTATTTTTTAAACGAACTGAATGTGATTTTTGTTTTAACTTGGAGTGAAAAGAAAATAATGAACTGAAAATAAACCAAACTTACATATACTGGAAGCTATTGCTTGTCTTATTTCTTGTGCAGGGACATCATTGTCATACAACAAAGAAATGTCATGGGGAGACTCTCGTGTTCGATCAATTATTTCTTGTTCACTCATCCATGATTGATTGACCAGATCATTGCGTTCATTTAAAAAATTGTGCAATATACATCCTGCTTTAATTATTGCATTTGCGTTTTTTATGTTATTATCAATGCCCTTGCCTATACGTCGGAAACGTGCTTTCAGTTGCCCAAAGGCATTTTCTACGACCCTCCTGCATTTAGAAAGCCGGTAGTTGAACGATTTTTCTCTTTGATTCTGCTCAGTATGATACGGATAAGGCTTCATCAAAGTTGAGGAAAGTTTGAATGCCGAATCTCCAATTATATATGCTGGGACGGAAACATTCGATAGCACAGTGCTCATTTCTTTTAACAGCATACACTCCGAGAGGTTCTTTTTAAGCAAAGACTTTTCATAAATGTAAGAGTCGTTACATCTGCCAGGACTACTAACGCTGATGTAAAGAAAACGGTATCTGTAACGGTAATATGAATTAGTATATGTATATAATATGGAATTATGCAGATATTTATCTTACCGATAATCAACTAAAGCCAATAAAACATTGGCATCCTCTGTTGTAGGGTGTATTTCAATATGGCAGCCATCTGTAGAAAATAGATTATTTTAACTTATCTTACATATATCTTTACTATTTAGTATTACCAATTGCGCCGACACATTGCGGGAGACCCATTTTTTTGAAGGCAGCAATATTTTCCTTAATTGTTTCTTCTTTGAGAGGAAAATAATTAATGTATATCGGTTTTAATACGATCCATATTTCCTTGCAAAAATTAATCAATATGCTGCCAACAGTGGATTTTCCAATACCAAACATATAAGAAATTGTTCTATATTCAGCAGACGATCCTAATGCGTATAATGCAATTGCTACTCGCTTTCTTAAAGGTATTGCATTCCTCATCATTGTGTCTTTCTTTTTCAAAGACTGCAGTGAGTTGCACAAAATTTCAAATGACTGCCGGTCCATACGAAAATTATTTCGGAAGAACTCATCGTCATTTTTTTGGCAGTCAACTTCCCAGAAAAATTTAGAGCGTGGCTAAAAAAACACAGTTTATGCTTTTTTATAAATAAAAATATTTTAATTTACCCTTTCCCACATTAATCTTGGATATGATGATAATGTGGCGGAGGCTGCGAGGATAAGGTATTTCTGCCTGCATACTTGCATTTTTTTTAAGCACTCGATGTACTTCAAGATAAGTTTTCTCTGCTTTCGTTTATTTCGCAATATTTTTAGCACAAAATGTGATGTTTGGTTCGTTTTAAATTTAAAATAACACGAAATTGCTGAATTTGCGTCCATTTTCACTATTTAGCAAATGTAAACAAAGAACTGTCAAATGAAATTGAGATAATGAAGAAAAATTCTCGTGTGGACTTTTGACAGTTAAAATGAAATTGAGGTCGAAATTGCCCAATTTCGATCTACGTGTGGACATAACATAAGTGTTAAAAAAAAAAAAGGATTTTAGTTCAAAAACGACGTCATGTTTGCGTCAAATAAAAATGGCGGACTGACTACGCCAGCCAGCAGCTTCAATGGCTTCATTGAAAACATTGAATACGATGGGAAAGGATCCAGGAAGAAAAAAAAAAAAAACAGTGACGAATGCTTTCCACTCAGTGAAAATGCTAAAAAAAAACTAAATCCAATGCTAGATCAACAGTGTCAAAGAATGAATCCTTTGATGAAAACCGTTCTCTACGAGATGATAGTTGTGACAGAAACAGTGATGAATACAATTCTAACCTCTTGCCGTCACTGTCAAACCATGCAAACTGCCCTTCTAATTCAATCATAATTCCGAACACAAACTTGGATGTAAATACAAGCTCGACTGACTTTAATCCAACTCACTCTGGTGAGGCCAATGTACCCGGCAACCTCTTAAATGCGATTTCCTTTGCGCTATATCCTGATAACTTTACTGGAGAGTCCTTTGTCATTTTGGACACCTCAAACTGTGATAGCTTAAAGAACAAAAGAGATCGCAATGGTCTCTATCTTAGAAATCAGCTCAGCCGTTGTATGCTTACAAAATTCAAAACTATTTTTTCGATTGGCAATACTTTGTTCAAAATCCTTTTTGTCAATTTTAAGGATGCCAATAATTGTGTTCAAAATTCCAAACTCAAATCCATAGGCATTAGGGCCTTCATACCCACGTCGGCCTATGAGGTTTATGGCGTTGCTCGTTGTGTTCCGCTCGAATAATTCACGGACTATATTAAAAAGGCTGCACAATCGGATATACATATCTCGTCAGTCCAACGTTTCAAGAGACGCATTAATAATTCAGATGAGTTTGTTCCAACATGCACTATGAAAATAGGGTTCTTAGGAAATATTATACCAAAATCTATCATTCTGGACAATACATTTGTGCGCATAGATATTTACATTCCGACTTTCAAACAGTGTAAGAAATGTGGCCGGCTTGGTCATACTATTAGCACGTGTCGATCATTGAAACGCTGCCTTGGCTGTGGCAAAAATGAATGCAACGCCTCCTGCAAAAAAGATAAATGCATTTTATGCAACAGCACTGATCATTCCTCATTAGGCAAAAACAAATGTCCCATCTGGGACAAAGAACAGTCTATTAACACTATTAAAGCAATCAAGAATATCTCAAGAAAAGAAGCCATGGAGGTCTTGTTTGGCCCAAGCAGCAACAACCGATTCCACTTGCTGGCTAATGATGACGCTGAATTTCCTCCTCTATCTAAAGAGGACAACGCACATAAAACAGATGAGACTGTTAATCGTCTTAAAACGAAAACAAAATTCAGTCAAGTCGCAAGACTTCAATCTCTGTCGCGTAAACTCAAGAACAATGAAAGGGTTCCTCAATATCCTGTAGATAGGATGCACCGCCACTCCTCCACTCAACCTAATCAAAGGTCGCTGCCTGAACGACGAAGCAGATCACCCCATGCTCGTAGTCACTTTATGCGTAGAAACAATCCTCTAACTCACAATGGCTATGACAAACTACTTCTTGAAATTTCAAAGATGCTCCAGTCTGTAGTTTTTAAACTCAACGACGAATCCATTCGAAAGGAAATAATTGCGGTTAAAAATATGATTAATATTGCCGCAATCAATCATGATCATAGCATTATCGCTTCCTCCATGGACTTTAATCATGATGAAAGTACTACAGAATAACTGCCAATCTCTGAACGCAAACATCAATAATATTGACTTCTGCCTTAACGATAACGACTTTGATATCTGCGCCTTCAGTGAAACCTTCTCTCAGGGATCTAAGAGCCACAGAAACTTATGCAATTTTAAAATAATCGAAAAAACGAGACCAGATGGGTACGGAGGAGTTTCAATAGCTTTTCATGATTCTATAAACTTTAAAAGAATGGCATATGACACTGAATATGACATAATCATTGCGCAAACGACCAACCTTAAACCAAACCTCACGCTATGCAGCGTGTTTTTAGAACCAGACATTCCCACTGCCACCTTTAAGGCGATAATTACCAACCTCCTTAGCTTTCTTGACATTTTCCCCAATGTTCTCTTACTTGGGGACTTCAACGCAAGATTTAGTGCCTGGGGGGATTATTGTAATCTGCCTAAAGGCATTTTGTTAGCAAATGCTGTGCATGACTCTAACTTCCACTGCATCAACAATGGCTCGGCTACTTTCAAAAAAAATGTATTCTCGTCTAGAGGTTCTGTTTTAGATCTGTCCTTTACCAACTCTTCTCTACAGTTAAGTTGGGAAGTAATCCTTTGTCGTCTGGGTGGGAGTCACCATTTCCCGGTGTGCATATCTTTAGAATCTATTTCTCCGTTCCCTTGCAAAAACTTTTTGAAAAAGAAATTAATCTCTGAATTGGGAAAGCTGTCCATTCCAATATTGCGGAAATACAACAGAAAATTCAAGACACCATTCAAGCATGTACTTTACACCTCAATAAGAATCGGAAGCCCAAAATGTGGTGGAACGAACAATTATCAGTATTGTTCAAAAAAGTTCAGGAAGCTCACAATTTCGCTATTGATTTCCCTCTCATTGATAATAGCAGAAACTATATAAAGCTCCGCAATTACTGAAAAAAGAAGGTCAAGGAGTGTAAACGAAAAGCATACGTGAATAAGACAAATGAATTGAACTGCTTTCCAAGTTCAAAAGAGTCTTGGCGCTTTGTCAAGGCGGTCAGAGGGGACTTCAGAAAAGAGCACTCGACATGGAGACCAGAAAATAATCAACTATATCTGGAAATGCTGAAAAATCAGGTTCCTGAAGCAAACCATTCCTTTTTACCAAACTTCCCTCTTTATGCTGACAGTACGCTCGCCTTCGAATATGATGATCTGCTCAGAATTTTATATTCGAAATCCGACAAGGTTGCTGGTGGCCATGACAGGGTCACATACTTCATGCTCAAAGCGATCTCCGGGGACGCTCTTGAAAAACTACTTCAGGAACTCAATCGCATCTTTATCTCCAACCAAATCCCAGATGAATGGAGAACCATAAAAATAGAGCCGATTCCCAAAAAAGATAAGGATCTAAGCAACTTTGCAAATTTCAGGCCAATCTCTCTCATATCAGTCTATCTTAAAGTCATTAATCTCTTATTAAAGAATAAACTTGAGCCTTTCATAGAACACAACTCTTTGTTACCAAATACCAGCTACGCTTATTGCAAAAATAGATCGTCCGTCACTTGCCTAAATCATCTGATTCACCGAGTAAGGGTTCTTAATGCTAAGAAAAAAAAAAGTCATTATTTCCTCTGTAGACATTAGCAACGCATATAATTGCGTTAATCTCAGTATGCTGAAAGCTGTCTTGCGCGAAATCAGAGTTGAGACCCACTATGTTGAGTGGATCATCAACTTTCTGGCTTTCAGGACTCTTAGACTTGGCGAGTCGGAGATTCAAGTGAGGTATGGGATTCCTCAAGGGAGCTGCCTATCTCCTGTCTTATTCAACATATATACTAGAGCCTTACACTCGATTGCGGATAACCATACGACCATTTTCCAGTACGCTGATGATTTCATCATCATTTCGTCCCATGCATCACTTGATCTGGCTGCTTCAGTGATGCAAAATAAGATTAACTGTTCTGGTAATATGTGCTCTGATCTACACTTTCACTTTAATGTTGACAAAACTAAAATTCTTGTGCCTTTCAGAAGAGCAAAAGCTGCCGTTGAAGTGGTACACAATGGGTGTCCCATACCCCAGGTCAGATCGTTCAAATTCTTCGGGTTAACCATAAATACTACCCTCTCATTCAAAGAGCATTTTGATTTTGATTAATCTATACAAGTCTCTCGTTAGATCCAAAATAGAGTACGCACGTTCTAGTTCAATCACTGCCCGATCCAAAAATGCAAATAACAAAATTTCATCTTTTCAGACGCATTTTTTAAGAAGATGTCTAGGTCTCCCTCCCAAGACAAGGAGTTATCTTATCTTTACTCTAGCCAATGAGTTTCCACCTAAATATAGATCCTTGCTCCTCACTGTTAAAGAAATCATCAAAATAAAAATGTTTAATCCTACTCTCTTTCAAGATATCTATGACTTCCCTGATGTCAAATCGGGCTATGCTCTAATTTACTCGCAATTCAAAGATATCTTTGACAGTAATAACACTGATGTGGAATTTAGTAGTAGCAGTAAACTCCTGATTGAACTTAAAAAATTCAAAGGGAAAAAATTGGTAGCCAATAAAACATTGCTTGTGAAGGCATATGATGATCAATACCGTTTGCTCAGAGTTGCTCGGTTCAATTGGCCTCCATCGGGAAATCTGCCTCTGGGTGCTCTGTGGTACTCATTGACAGCAACAAAAGTTTCAAATACAAACTTCCCCATATCACGTCATCATCCTTTGCAGAACTACAAGCGATCCTCATGGCTCTTAAACTTGCCAGGACTAGAGGTCACAGAAACATTGCCACATTTACAGACAGTTTAGTTGCATGTCAACTCTTTTCCAACAATTTTTCTTCCAATTATGTAGTGGCCCAGATTCACAACTACTCACACAAGAACTTCGACATGGTGAAATTTATATGGACGCCCAGCCACATTGGCATTACATTCAAAAAACAAGCAGATGTGTTGGCTAAAGAAGCTGTGGACAGTGGCACAATTTTACGTGTTCCATTATCTGACACAGAAGCATTATGTCGTATTACAAATGAAATCAAACACTCATGGCTGGAGGAAGTGCGGACAAAGGACCTCCACTTTCCCTCAGGTTTCTGCAAAGCCTTCCCAAATGGCCTGAAGAAGCCATGGTTCTACAAAAAAGATCTATCTCCCACAACTATCAAACTCCTGAATAGGTTAATCATTGATTCCACTTATGACGACGTTTTCCTTTACACCATCAAAGCGGTTGATTCTCCGTGCTCCTCAACATGTGGACTAGCTAACTCATATGAACATCAAATATTCACATGTCCAGCTTATTCCGAAATTAGAAACAAATATGGCATATTTCGCAAATTCGATAGCAGATCCGACTTTCTTAATGACTTCAACTTGGGTAATCTATGTGAAATGGCATGTTTTTTGGAGGAAGCACGTATCAATTTTTAATTTAATTTCAAATTCTATTTTGATTAATTTATTTAATTCTTTAATCAGTCATGCGCTCTTTTCGCGGCCATATGCCGTGTGTAAAAGGGAACACTACACCACTAACACGTCAATCTTTTATTACTGCCCCAACTCACACTACCCATCAAGTGATGGCGCCGGCTGATTGAGCGTGTATGGGGTTGTGGTGTGATTGTACCAGCTGCTGGTGCAACATCAAAAAGATTTTGATATTTTCATGACTGTACTAGCATGCTGTTGTAGTGTATGGAGAAATTCGTCATTTGTAACGAAATCGTCGAAGAGGCAACATCGCGTGAGATGAATTCCAAGGAAAAACTGTTTTGGACCGAAATCTTAGAATTATACAAATCAATGCCTTGTTCATGGAAAATAAAAAGCTCGGAATATTTAAATCATGATCTAAAAAGCAAATGCTACGAAAAAATGATAGAAAAATTAGAAGAAATAGATCCAGATGCAAATAGGAACAAAGTTGTAAGAATAATAAATGTTTTTCGTACTAACTATAAACGCGATTTGAAGAAATTGAAAAAAAGCGAAAAATCGGGTGCCTTTGTTTCCATGACTTTCTTGCTCGAAATTTCAATGGGAATGAAAATGGTGCCAGCATTCTAGTGTGGTATGTGCTGCGAGCATGCTGGTACCATCACTTGATGGCGCCAGCATGCTGGTGTAGTGTATGGGCCCTATAACTCTAATCTTCATACCTATCACGAAGGGACAATTACGTGCGTGCTTTCCCTTGGACAGTTAAAACGAGAAGGATCCAAGCAATCTACTGAGTTGAATCGCAGATCAAGGGGGAATAGAAGTACCCTAAGATACTCGAATTTGACACATCTTATCTAATTCACCAAATCCTGCATACAATCCTGACTTACATTCATACAAAACGAATAATCATAATATTGCTGGAAGTATGTATATCTGGGCCTATGTGGACCGTAAAGTGTCCCAGCCATTAAATCAAATCAAAAAAAGAAAAAAAAAATAAAAAAAAGAATATGAAAATAGTCTTCTGCAAGAAATAAAGAAAAAGAGAATATTCTTAAAATCTTATAATTAATAGTATCGATTAAATAAATAAAATTTTTTTAACTTGGGGTAATTTTACATAATGAAGTATTTCCGCAAAATAAAAAATGAAAAAATGCCCCAAAAAAGGAAATTTTGCCCCAAATTTGCGTGTTGTTGTACTCTATATAATTTTTGGGGCCATTTTTCATTTTCCATTTTGGGGCCATTTCGATTGGGGCCATATTTCGTGGCGCCCAGATTGATTGGGGCAGTTTCCTACCCCTATACATATAAAGACTGATTGTGCAAATTTCGATAAAATTTCAGTTTTTGAATTGTCTCACAAATTAGTTCTACCATCACATTTTTACCTGTGCTCGACATATAAATTTAAAACTTTAAATGCAGGATTTAACACAGTTGCAAATTTCTCATCTTCCTGATAAAATTCCTACGGACGCCTTTGTTATTAATTTCAATGCGAACAGCTGGTTTGTCGGTTTCATCAGCGTTGCCACTTATCGCTTTACTGCGTATTTAAATACAATCAAGCTATCACAGATTCTTTAAGAAAGAATTAAAATTCGTTAAGCATATTAAAAATTCACGTTAATTCTTTCCATAACAAATCTCATAAATTATCAAAATCATTGAAACCAAAAGCCGTATTACAGATAGAAAGTCGCCTGTTTAGTGGTTCATTAATACCGTAATTTGTTCGATCAGTTTTGATAAAAAAAAATAAAGATCGCTCTCGTAAAGGCCTCGAACGCGCGTAAAAAGGTATAAGAGAAAGTAGCTCGGAAGAATCTATCTTAGAATCAATGACATCCTTGATGAATATAACTTCTTGTACCTGACGTTTTATAGATAGACTTTTCATATTTAAAAGTTGACATCTTGAAACATAATCAGCGGTCATTTTTGGAAGTTTAAGGTCTTTTTTTGGTAATTTTTTGGGGGTTTTCAATTTTGATTCATTTTTTAAAGTTTGAGCCATCAAAGCCAAAGCTCCCTACAACTTTTACAAACAAAGTTTTTGATTTGCATGAGTAGTTTTAGTGCTAGAGGTGCAATTATACAAGAAAATTGTGTTTTTTTCTAAAAAAAATCAGGGTAAATTTTTCATATAAAAATCTTTAAAAAATAGAAATCGAAGTGGCAAACCCATTTTCAAATTTTTTACGTAAAGTTAAGTATTTCTTCTTAAAAATAAGCCCTGTTTGGCTAAAATCGGCGGAGCTATGATTTTTTTTTCCAAAACACTAAAAAATCGATATTTCACAATTTTTGCTTTGTTCACAAAACTTGACCATATGAGCCGAAATTATTTTATGAAGGTGCAATTGAGTAAATTTTCACATAAATAAATGCATAAATGCTACCTTATTATTGATTAAAAATGAATGTCGTTTTGCCCTGCTTTTTAGAATATTGTGGTGGATTTGTTTACCTGTCGGTCTCAATGACCTGCACCAGATAAAAAAAGGGTACAGTGCTTTCCCTTAGTGGGAAAATTTAAGGTATCATGAATATGTTTTGAGCGTTAACTCCAGTTTTTATACTATGTGTGTTTCTTTACTTGCAATTTTGCCTATTGCATTCAGCGTAGTATAAAATACCTAAGGTTTTGCATACTTTACATACATACTTACATACAGTACAGAAAATTTATGGCAAAATATAAAAGGGTAACACTTATTCGTTTAGATTAGTAGTCTTGAACCAAATTTTGAAGAACGTACATCAAATTTTAAAATATAAAAAAATGAGTAAAAGAACTCGTGTATTTATGTGCAAAAACAATCCGGATTTTTGCAATGTTTGTGGATTATATATGTTAAAAAATAAGGGATTGACGTTTACTGAAGCACTGCAACAGCACTATTTCCATTACTTCGGTGTTTTGCCAACTCTCAATGAGCCGTGGACGCCTTAAAGAATATGTGACCTATGTCATAGAAAGTTATCAAACTGGGCTTCTGGAGAACGGTAAGAATTAAAAATTTAATACGCTATAAAAAAAGACTAACTATTTGCATTCTAGCTGTTACATGGATTTTCACACGGCAATGGAATGGAGTGAGCCCTTGTCACTCGGTGGACTGCTATTTTTGCCTTTGTGTAACAAGTGGATTTGGAAAAAATTTTAAATGGGAATACGCAAAAGTTGATTCGGGGAAATTTCCTCTACCTCATTCAAGTGATGTGCCTTATCCAGAATGCCCTGGCTAGCACCCAAAATAGAACGATCATCAGAGGAAATGCTGGGGTCTAGTGGAAGTCAGTTTGAAACAAGTTTAACGCAACGAATACTCTCACAGGCCGAATTAAATGACTGGATTCGTGATTTTGGTTTTTAAAGGGTAAAGCTGAACTTTTTGCATCTAGAATGTAAGAACGCGGATTTGTGGCTACTGATGTCAAAACAAGCATTTACAGAAATCGGCACTTGCAATACGGAAAATTCTACGCAAAAGAAGACGATATCTGTTTCTGCAGCAATATTTTAGGCCTATTCGAAGAGCTCAGTGAAGTCTACAATCCCGGAGAGTGAGTTGAGAGTTGAGTTTCAGTGGTTTCAGTGACAACCATGTAGGACTGTAGGTCTAACTGTCCACGTCGAAAAGCCTCTGCCGCTAATAAGAAATTCACCATTAGGCAGGTATAGGAAATTCAACTCTTTCGAGAAATTCACCAAAAAGCTACCAAAAAAAACCTTAAGCAGGAATAGGAAATTCAACTCTTTCGAGAAATTCACCAGAAAGCTACCAACAACAATACGGGTAGACACAAAGTGGCACTATAATGCCACTTGCAAGAAAATTATCAAAGAAACACGGCGTCAGCTCGGTTTTTTATATTGCTTGAAAAGTTCATAATTGAAACTTTAATAAATGTATTACGATCAGCGGTGCCATAACTTACAACAGCAAAAATCTTCACTTTTTTATAAAAGTGAATCAAAGAAAGATCTAAGCATGAACAAATCTTTTCACTGAAATAATTGCTAGTAAAAATAACAACATGTATGTATATATATGTATATTAGGCTATATTATTAGCCCCAACCATTTATTCGATAAAAAAAAAACCAAGAAAAATCTTCACTTTGAAGATAAATCTTCACTTTTGGCAACGCTGATTACGATATGTTTTTGCTCAATGTGCACGAATGTGTTCATTTTGTAATAAATTGGTATACATTTTTGACTACGGCTACGAATTTGATTGTAAGTACATAGAATTCAGTATTTTTGCTGAAAAAGTGTGATCAAAAAGTTATGTGGACAGGGTAGAACTAAAAAACAATTTAGTTTTCTCCTTGATATTGAGTTTCCTTGATTAGTTTTATGTTTTTCAAGCTTTTCATATCATTTTATGAGTTTGGTAGATATTTTATATGTAATGTACTCGAAAGTCTCCCAAAATTAAAAATAAAAGTGGCAATGCATTTCACCACAGCAGAGCTAAAGATTTCGCTGCCATTGCATGCTTCTCTTTTCCTCATGCTATATGCCTATGTTGAAGCAGCGTAGCTCTAACACATTGCAGGGATTAGGAAGAAGAAGAGTTAGACCTATAGTCTTATATGATGACAACTGAATTGCAAGGATGATAGATTAAAAGGTTACGACAGATCTCAAAATTTGATTGTACTGCGCATGTACACTTGTGACGTAGCGTTAAAAGTATTCTGATTGGTTGAAATTGTGGAAAATTTTTGACAGATGAAAATTTTCAAGACAAAAAATTTAAATTAAAGAATTTATGTGTGTACAGCGTTGCCACTGACGTTCGAAAAACACACCAACAATTTGAAATTTTCACAAACCCTGATTTTTACATACTTATATCGTCTTTAACCGAGGCCATACACGCTCAAATAAATTTGCAAGCATGCTTGCAAGCACAGCATATTTGACCGTGTGCGGAGCTGCTTGCAAACATATTTCTTCAGAAAAGAAAGAACGACCACTGGTCAATATTACGGGTCCAATAAGGACCGCTTTGACTAAAAATTTAAGGAGACACGGCCGCATTTGGCGAAAAAGAAGGTGCTGTTTCACCACGATAACGCACCAGCACATTCATCCGGAGTTGTGGCCGCCAAACTGCATGAATTGCGTTATGAATTGCTGCCGCACCCCCCTATTCACCCGATCTGGCTCTCTGCGATTTTTTCTTGTTCCCTAACGTAAAGAAATGGCTGTGGTGGGTGGGGGGGGGGGGGGGGGGGAATTGGCTCAAATGAAGAAGTCATCGCCAGGACAGTGGCGTATTTTGGAGATTTCAACAAATCCAAATTTTTTTGGAAAATCTGTGTCTTTATTTCTAACACGGGTACTTATTGAACCGCCCTCGTATGTCGTCTTTTGAAAACTTGTGGAACCGTTTGAACTTCGGTCGCATGAAGTGAATAGTCATTTTCTTCTTTGAGAAGATTGATAACGTATGTTCTTAACAAAAAGGGTGAGGAAATATTTTTCTGGATACGACCTTGCCTCTAAGTGTGCCTGCCTTAAAACGTGGCGTATGAGTGATGCGTTTTTCAACCATATTTCGCACATTTTACTGGATGTGCACATACGTTTTTGTTAATATCACAACTTCAAAATCGCTTTCAGAATGGCGATTGACCAACATATACATACGTGTGCAAATAGTAAATGAGGAAATATGATTATTTCTTACTGCAAAAGTCTTGAGGTTGGATTATTTCGCAATAGTTTCACTTTGATATACCCATAAGCAAAGATAAACTTTTTGAATGAAAAAGTTAGAGATGGTTGCTGAATATGAACAGAGAACCTAGCGAAAAAGGAAATATATTTTATGCAATTCGACATCATAATATGCCTATTATATATACTTTAGAGCTCAAAACATATGGTTGTGTCAATAGTTCTGTAGTTTTCAAAATTTCGAGCTGAGTGGCATAGACGATAACCAAAAGAATGAACATGGACGATATATATTATTCCATAATATATACGATTTGAGATTTTTTTAATGATGACAAAATGATTACAAAAAACCAGATTTTAGTAATTAAGCATTTTGTTTGATGTTTTTAATTGTTCTAAACAATCTTAAGTGATTTTCCTTAACAGTACTACCAGATACTTGCAGAACCAGCATTTGCGGGGTACTCATTGATATTTAACACTAAAAACATATTTACAAAACAAAACAAAAAAACCATTCGTAAAGATATTTTGTGCCTGAAGGTAGGGTGACCAAACGTCCTTTTTTAAAAGGACATGTCCTTTTTTTGGCGATTTGGGGAAAGTAATTAATCGGCCTTTGTTTGTCCTTTATTTTATTCATTTTTCTGGTGATATTAATAAACCCCGTTCCAGTGTATATAACTTATTACTAATAAGTACATAATAGGGTGTCCGAAATTTTTTTTTTTTTTGGAAATATTAAAATGTCCACACGGATTTCGAAAGATAATTGTCTAAAAATATTTTGACCATTTTTTCAAATTTTTTGAAGGACGTTTAGAGGTCGCGCAAATGAATTTTATGGGGAAACCTCCACTTTTGAAGGAAGCATTGTAATTTATACATCAAATCGATGCCTAAGTGTAAAATTGTATTGTGAAATGTAATCAGGTCCAAAGATAATGAATTGAGCTTTATTTTGGGTCGTACAGAAGGGGGATTAAAATCGTTTTTCAGGATTGAAATGAAGTTTTTTTGAAAAACCAAAACAAAAAAATAATAAAACTCGTTATAAATGTAAAATATGAGTATGCAGATTTAAAGTCCAATCAATTCTTAGCAAATAAAAAACAATATTCATTTACCTTTTATTTTGACGAAGCTATGCTAATTTAAAATTTGTGCTCACCTGTGTGTGCGCGATTTTTGGTTTTCGATTTATGGTGTCCTTTATTTAACCGAAGGCAATTTGGTCACCCTACTGAAGGCGAAGAATAAAATAAAAAAGTTAAGATGCCACGTTAAGTATGCGTAATGGGTTGCAGTCCTTCAACCGCTTTGCATGTGTTCCCCCTTTCAGGAACTGATACAGCCCGGTAAGATAAAAAGAAATGAAAGCATAAGACTTCCTAATCAGAAGAGCTGTATTTTTTCTGTGGAAATTATTACTGCTTAAGTTGACTCAATCTCAAATTTATACGATTAATTTTCACTTAAAAGGACGCATGTAAATCCATGGTGTCTCGTTGTAATTTCAAAACGTTTTCGGAAAAGAATTCATACATGTATAAATATAACAAATGTCGACTTAAGCAGTTGTTCCGTTTTGCCACAAAAAATTATATGTTAATTGTTTTATTCGCTTCTTTGCAACACGATTACCATACAATACACGATTGCCATTTGGATTTGCTCATGGATTGCTGATGGAGCCAACTCTGAAATGTGTTTGATTATTCTAATAAGTAGATGTATGATCTATGTTTACGCTTGTCGTAGGAAGATAATAGTGGGACTCATGCAGGGTCGCAAATAGCTTTCGTAAATTTTGCGATCGCAAATTTTCCGACGCTTCATGAGCGACCTTTCGAAAGCGCTTCGCAAAATCTTGTTTAAATCAGCTGTTTGTTGAGATAAGGCTCTCTCACATCGTAAAACATGCCTGACGGCAAGGTTGAATTATTGGCAATTGAATTATGATATAATGAAAAACTATTCTTAATTTGATAAATTTGATTTTTTTTCGATAAATTAAAGTTTATTTATGTTCAAACTGGTTCCTTCTTCGACAAATGAAGGCTTAAACCTTTTTTTACATTATGTCCTAGGCTTGTCAAACGCGATTGGCCGTGTATGCCCGCCCAGATTATTATGCGAAATAACTAACGACGTTTTGCGAAGCGAAAACCAATGGGAAAGTTTGTCACGCTTCGTAAAATTTCTTTCATACAAATTTTGACAGTTCATTTCCCATTTCGCAAAGTTTCCCATTTCGCAAAATTTGCGACCCTGCATGAGTCCCACAAATAACACATCTTCTGACTTCTGCATAAGTCAAATTCCTGTTGGTGCTATTTGTCGTATTTATTGAAGTAGAGGTGTGCATATATTTACAAGGCAAGCCCTTTGTGGGGTTTAAAATCACATAAGAAAATCTTGTGTATAGATTAAGCTAAGAAAATCAAATAAATATGAGTTATTTGAACCAAATGAACGGAAAACAAGTTTTTAATTGAAGAAGTCAGAAAGGTAAGAACATTTTACAGGTACTTAAATGGAAAAGGAAAAAGCGGGCTTAAAATACAGTACACAAAACATTGT
>JAIPUU010000511.1:0-20000 GCA_020466095.1 Chlorops oryzae
TGCTTTGTTGTCAGCTTCGCATCCCATGCTCTCACTTCTGTTCGTTTCGTCACGAGGCGATTGATTCCCACTCGCTCTTTTTACGCTTTGCTTTGATTTTTCCTCTCATTTCATTCTCATTTAAAGCATATGTTTGCCTACCTACGAACTTACGTTTGTGCATGGACGTTGTGTGGTTTACGAGTATGAAAATGTGCGTGTTTGTCCATCAACGTACGTTTGTACGTGGTTATTGTGTGCTTTGAAATTTTTTGGCGATTCGAAAATTCAAAAATCGTCTTTAGAGTCGACCGCTTATATTATGTGTGGCCGTTTCAAAGTGCCCAATGAAATGCAGCTACCATGAGGCATTTGTAGGGAGTTTTGGCGTTTGATATACACTAATGTATATACTAAAAAGTTTAAGCCTGGTCGACTTTAAGATAAATTTCTCTCATTCGCATTTCTCGTTCAATGTTTCGGTATCTGTAAATAAATGCGCAGCTATTGCTACCTTCGTCAATACATATTAACACAGCGTGATAAATATATTTTCGTGTGAAAATAAAAATTTTTTAAGATAAATTTTATTCAGCAGCCTTTTAGTAATTTTGAAAAGTATTATAAAAAAAATTTTTTTTTATTCTGAACTTTAAATGTTTGTAATTTTTGGAAATACAGTAGAATCTCGCAAAAGTTACCGCTCGAATTAGTTAAACGCTTGGTTAAGTTAATCGAATTACAGCGCCCACGTAGCGTTCTAAAAAGTTAATTTTGGCGTTAACTTTTCTGAGCGTAATTTTTTTTCTTTTCCTTTTTTTCCTTAAATCAACCCTATTTCATGTGTATTACGTGGAATAGCGAAGAAAAACAAAAGAAGACAACGCAAATCATAACGATAGCACTTAAAAGTGACAAATTCGATCGAAACGTGCAGCCTTATTGTGAAATAGGAGTTGTGCGCGAGTAGATCTTGTGTATGTAAAATAAATATAAATATGGTTTAAATCAAAAGATTTAAATAGAATAAGCATGTTATGATTGCAAAAATATATTTTTATGCATGTAGTCCCTATTTCTTTAATTTTTTTCGATTTTGAAAAACATTTGAAAAAGTTAATAATTCGGAAAAGTTGATTACCCCTGGGACAAATCGATTAACTTTTGCGAGATTCTACTGTAGCTTTTTGTTAGCTCTTTTAAAGGATTAAAGATTAATTAAAACGAAAAATAAAACTCAATAGATGAACATTTATTATATTATTATAAGATCCAAATATAAGTATTAAGAAGACATTATTTTAAGTTTATGTCCTGAGCTCGCAGATTTGACAATCATCTTTTCAGTGAGCCACTTACAACTTTTCCGGATCAAAATTAATACAAACGTATCTTAAATAAATTTCTTGTGATCGAAGCATTGATCACTTTCGGAAAACCATGTAATATAGTCATCGGACTTTTCAGTCGCATATACGCATGCATTCACGATTTTATGTTTTATTTCAGTAACATGAGGTTTGTTGATAAACATATTTTGAAAAACGTTAAGGTGAAGTTTAATGAGACCAAAAAAATAATTACTGGGAGCTTTAAGTTTCAAATTTGTGTTTATGTATCCGAAATTTTTTTTTAATATTAAAAATTCAGACGAGGTTAAGGTTTCACAGTTTTTTTTTATAAGAGAGGCGCATGTATCACAATTATACTTTTTAAGGACCTTATACAGCAAATATCCTGAAAAGTACCGTAACGCGTTGTCATTGAGAGTGTTTTGAATGTTTGGTAATGTCGCCTGTAACGACATTTCAAGTTCTTCTTCAAAATCTGAACAAAATGACTCTTGATCCAAGCAGCCTTTTTCGAGATATTGTTGGTTAGTCATGTCATCAGAATTGGAATTTTCGGTACAAACTTCTTCAATGACGTTAAACAATAAAGCTTCATGATCAGGCTCACAGTTTCCTGAGAGTGTTTTTGAAGTGAGTATTTTCATAGCAAGCATTTTAGACATAATATTGTTGAACTCAAATACGGTCGGATTAGTGTTAGTTGCGCCTCTAGATCTTACCAGATAAAATAAATTTTCTATGGGGTCCTGGTTGAATTTTGTTGTAGGTATAAAAAATATCTCTGAATTAGTCATCCAAATTCTGTTTGCCAAACCAAGTATGCCAGATATTGTTTGAATCATGCCTTCAATGCAGAAAACTTTTATTGGATATTTAAGTTTTTCAAAATACATGATCATTTCTTCCAAATATTTGTGTACATTGTTGTTATTTTGTAAAGAGCATCTGAACGGATTCTTGTCATAAACTACATGGCTGTTAAGACAATCAAAGAGTCTATTTATTTTTTCGAAAAATATTGCTGTAGCATAAGCACTGCTTTCATAATTTTTGAAGCCGCCACTTTCAACTACCGCTTTTATTGCTGCTGCAACAGAGTGACTGAAAATTTGCGTCGCATATTTTACCTTCATTTTTTCGAATGAATTGGGAGAAATGTGTTTTGGCGTTAGCTTAGGGCACAGGCGTGTTGCGTTTTTGGAATCAAGTTCGTATAGGGTTCTTATAATGTCCCATGAAACAATTCCATCTGGAGTTGTAAGGTCTCGTTTCATAATTATGTTGCGTAGGGACTTAATTAAATGTGGAACATCATAGAGCGCAAAAACTTCTTGCCCATTTACGCAGAAACTGGGATTTTCCATAGACGTAATGAGCTTTTTAAAAGCAGCTCTATTATTTGATCCCTGATCGCATGTAACCGCCACAACATCTAGGCCTAATGTTTTTGCATGTTTAATATTGCTATCTATGTTTTCTTTTAAGGAATTTGATTTCAATGCAACCGACGATACAAAATAGCTCAGTACATATTTCCAATTTTCATATAGTCCTCTGACCATAAAAACACAAACCTAGCAATAATGTGCTCCTAACGCCGTCATGTTCAAAGCCTTGAATTTCGTCTAGGACTGAATTATATTGCAGTCCTCTTTTTATTTTCATTTCATCACACATCAAAACAGCAGTTTTACTTTTTGTGTTCATTTTCGAAATTATCTCCTTTAAGTTCTGCAAAAGTTCTGGACGAAATCCCGGCGTTAAGTTTCTTAAAGGGGCCCACTTTATCAACATTACTTTCGAAGGAAGTTTTAAGTTAAGAACATCTCTCAAATAATTATATGTGCGTGCTGAATAAAAATTTTATATTTTGTGAAATAACTTTTTCTTCTTCAGTGTATTTTATTTTCTTTTTTAGTAACATTTTACAAAATGTCTTAGCTTCAGGAGACATATGTGACATATTGTCAATTGATGAGAAAATGTTTTCTGGCTTGGGACGGCGCTTATTACGTCGGAATGCCTTTTCTTTTTCTTTTCTTAAAAGCGCTTTAAGATCCCTACATTTTTTCATTAGCTGAAGAGTTTTTGCCTTTTCTTTTCTTTCTTTAAGAGACGTTTCGTAGTGCATTTTCCTATAATAAGCTTCATTCTGTTCCCGTTTGAGACAATTTGGACAAAATGGTGAAGAATTTGAAAGCGAATCTTCTACAGGGCAGGATTTCGACAAATTTTTCCAAAGGCTGTTCTTGCCTTCATCTTCAAAAACTAAAAACTCTTCCACATTTGAAAAGTTGTCAATTTCAAAATTTTCCTTAAAAGAATGTTCGTCAAAGGGTATATTATTTGTCGCAGTCGGTTCAGTTTCCAAAACTTTACTGCCGTATGAATAATTAGGCGATTTTGTAAATGACGAAAACGGTTGAATTTCTTCAACATTTGCTTCGAAAGTATAGTCCTCTTGAGATGTAACATTGTCACGTAGCAATAAAGAGTTTTGGGACAAATTTAGAGTAGGAATGGCATTCTTCATAAGTTTTTTTTCCCAAGAAATTTACTTGCGAAATGCCTGTCGCATACAAACATTCGAGTTTCACTAAAATTACACTAGTTTACAAAAAATAAAAAGTTGTGCGACCTGGCCCATCTGATGGTCATTTCTAAAGTAAAATTTTGTGCTGAATCCGAATATGTCATCAAAAAAATTTTAAGTAGAATAGTTTTTGAGAAATGGGCTATTTTCGGTTTTTTGAGTTTTGAAAAAAAGTATGGTTAGTAAATTGCAATTTTCTCCGAACATATTTAACCGATTCTAAATTTTAAGCTACGAATTTAAAGGCAGTTAAATTATCTACTAACAATGCTCAGAACATTCTTTAATCCAAATATACACGTAGAAGCTATTGATGAAGTTTTCCAGAAATTTGTTTAATTTTTAACAAAATTTCAATAAAAAAATCACTTTCAGTCTAATTTGCACCATGAAAAAATTTTTTTAAAATTTTTTTCTTTCTTTGGCTTCGAAGAGCGATCTTTTAGGAAGAGAGGAAGCTTACTTTGATCAAATTCGCATTAAAAATGTGAAAGTAATAAGTAATTAAGCAAAAATACACAAAAATTGATTTTGTTTAATTTCTATTTTATTAGAAATGGCTCAAGTCCCCTTTTTTTTTTCTACTATGGAGGGAACCTGTTTCCCGGATAAGAAACCAGCAGTACTCTCCCATCATTGCCTCATCCCAAAAACCTTGACAGCGGCGTTCTATGGCTTTTAATTGCTGGTGGAAGCGTTCGCCATGTTCATCGCTTTCATCACCAAGATTTTCCGGAAAGAAATCCAAATGGGAGTGCAGGAAATGAATTTTCAAAGACATGTTTACTCCTGTTGCGATTAAATGTGATTAATATATATAAGGTTAGAAGGAAAAAAGGAGTTTACCGATTTTATTGTAGTTTGTAAGCAGATCGTCGACGATGTTTTTATATTTTGGGCTTTTAAAATTTCCCAAAAAAGATGAAACCGTTAAACAAAACGAGTCCCATGCTTTTGTTTCATCTACTGACATAATGGATCTAAATTTGACGTCACTTATTAGTTTTTTAATTTGAGGGCCCACAAATACGCCCTCTTTTATTTTGGCATCCGATAAGTTCGGAAATACTGCTTTCAAATACGTAAATGCAGCGTTATTTCTCAGTTGCAATGTCTTTACGAGATTTTTAAAAAGTCCTAATTTGATATGTAACGGCGGCATTATTATTCGTTCTTGTTTGACGAGAGGTTTACATTTGACATTTTCTTTGCCTACATCAAAACTGGTCCTTTCCGGCCAATGTTTTTGAACATAATGCTTGCCACGTGCTCGGCTATCCCATTTACACAAAAAGCACATGAATTTGGTGTAGCCTTGTTGCAAGCCAGTTAACATAGCAACTACTTTCAAATCCCCACATATTTTCCAATTATGGTCTTTGTAATTGATCAAATCTAGCAGTAACGACATTGTTTCGTACGATTCTTTCATACTAACAGCGTGTGCCACAGGAATCGAAGGCTTCTTGTTACTTTGGTGTAAAAGAACAGATTTTAAGCTTAGTTTGCTGCTATCAATGAACAACCGCCATTCATTTGGATCATATGGCTCTTCGAATTCTTGGAACAGTCCACTTATGTCCTGGCAATAGCAAACATTATCTTTTTTTTTATAATAAAAAGCAAAACGTTCATGACGAGTACGATGATATGAGACTTTAACGTCACGAGTCACGAAATTCCTTTCTTTCATACGTGATGCTAGCAATTCCGATTTCTCTTTCGTCACGCAGCTTTTAAGAACGTACATATTTTTATAATTTCTTGAGGCATAAAAGTAGAGCTTTGTCACCTCAAGAAACATTCAAATTTTTAACCTTTCTTGATCTAACCGCCAGCCATAGAACGCCGCTATCAAGGTTTTTGGGATGAGGCAATGATGGGAGAGTACTGCTGGTTTCTTATCCGGGAAACAGGTTCCCTCCATAGTAGAAAAAAAAGGGGACTTGAGCCATTTCTAATAAAATAGAAATTAAACAAAATCAATTTTTGTGTATTTTTGCTTAATTACTTATTACTTTCACATTTTTAATGCGAATTTGATCAAAGTAAGCTTCCTCTCTTCCTAAAAGATCGCTCTTCGAAGCCAAAGAAAGAAAAAAATTTTAAAAAAATTTTTTCATGGTGCAAATTAGACTGAAAGTGATTTTTTTATTGAAATTTTGTTAAAAATTAAACAAATTTCTGGAAAACTTCATCAATAGCTTCTACGTGTATATTTGGATTAAAGAAGGTTCTGGGCATTGTTGGTAGATAATTTAACTGCCTTTAAATTCGTAGCTTAAAATTTAGAATCGGTAAAATATGTTCGGAGAGAATTGCAATTTACTAACCATACTTTTTTTCAAAACTCAAAAAACCGAAAATAGCCCATTTCTCAAAAACTATTCTACTTAAAATTTTTTTGATGACATATTCGGATTCAGCACAAAATTTTACTTTAGAAATGACCATCAGATGGGCCAGGTCAGATTTGCTGTAAACTAGTGTTATCAACAACGTCGCAGTTTTGCAACCATTGTTGTCGGTAAAAAGTGTCTTTAGGAAATTTAAAAAGTCTAACTGGAACGTCTTCGCATCTATATCCCCTTAAACAAGTTTTAATGACACACCTCCCTCCACCTCTCCTTTTGTCAACTTTTGAACGAAGATTTTCCATATTTGTAAAGAACAGCAAATAAAAAAATCAAATTAAGATGTGAATGCACCTACTATATTTCGGTGGACTCTGGGAATAAAAAATTAAATTTAAAAGAAAAATTTCCAAAAGTTTTTCAATTATAGCGTATGGCAATTTATGGCGACAAGAGCGTCCGCATTCGTTCACATCTAACACCAGAGTGAAAATTGAACAGTTTTGCTATGCTATTAGCGCCTCTTGCTGACTCACTCAACAAGAGAATGAGAATGAAATGAGAGGAAAAATCAAAGCAAAGCGTAAAAAGAGCGAGTGGGAATCAATCGCCTCGTGACGAAACGAACAGAAGTGAGAGCATGGGATGCGAAGCTGAACTAGTTGAGAGAGTGGGAGCCAATGTTTCGATTTTCGATGCCGACAAATCGTTCTATGAAAGTTTTTATCTATATATTGTATGATTAGTGGTAGAACCGTATTGATTGTTTATGTTTTTTTTTTTTATAAGTTTTTATCTTTTTTGTTCTAAGACTTGTTTTTTTTAAATTTAGCCGTCAGAAATGGTTTGAAATGCTTGCATTGAAAGGCTGGTTTCCAGAACATATATTCGCCTGCGATAAGCACTTCTCAAACTTGATGAAATCGAAGAAGAGGCTAATCAAAAATGCAGTTCCTGATGTAGAGTTAATTAAAGAAACAGGTGCACAAAAAGATGAAAATGGTAAAGAAGATGAAGATAGTTTCGACTGTAGTGAAGTTTTGGTCGTACCCACTTGCTCAGACGGTGAAGATCAAGAAATTTTTAATGCAAATGTAAATATGGTCGATGAGGAAGAGAGTCAAAATTCAGAGAAGAATTTGCAAATAGCTCATCTTAAAAGGAAATTAAGTGAACTTGAAAATGAAAATAAGAAGATGAAATTAGAAAATGCCACATTAAGAAGTGCTATCAGCGAAAAGAAAGAATTTGAAAATGAAGTTTTAGATAAAATTTTAAATTCATTTTCGCCTGAGCTTGCAATTACCGTTCGTAATTGTATACTTAATTTTCAAAAACAGTCAAGCGGTCAAAGATATGATAAACAATTAAAATGCTTGGCTTTAAGTGTTTATTTCGTGTCGCCAAAAGCTTATCGTTATTTGCAAATTCCTTTCTCCTGGCCAAACGAGCGAACTTTGCAGAGATTTGTTTGCAATTGGCCTAAAAATCCTGGCTTAACTCGTCAAAATTTGGTAGCATTTGAGTTGCGCACTCGATTTTTGTGTTTTTAACAAAAATTTGTTTCTATATCGTGCGATGAAATGTTCTTAAAAAGGGCACTTAAATTTGACATTAAAATGGATAAAATTGTTGGTTTGGAAGATTTCGGAGACGAAAATCTAACGGCAAGAAATGCAACAAGTGTACTAGTCATTATGGTACAAAGTATATGTGGAGAATTTTGGCGACAACCTTTTGCTTACTTTCTCTCACATGGCCAGTGCAACGCAGACGTTGTCAAAAATTATTTGATTGAAGCAATAATTCAGTTAAAATCTCTTGGTCTTCATCCTTGTCAATTTGTGTGCGATCAGGGCAAAAATTTTGTAAGTTAAAGTAAAAAATTGGGTGTGAGCCTTCATAGCCCATTTTTTACGGTCAATGATACAAATATTACATTCTTTTTTGACACTCCGCACTTATTGAAGAGTACTAGAAACTGCTTGCGGAACTCAAAAAATATCATCCACTTTGACGGTGCGCGTGTAAGTTGGAACGATATCAAAACGTTTTATGATATTGATTCCAAATTGCCAATTCGATGTGCACCTAAACTGAAAGAAGCACATATCAACCCGAACTGTTTCCAAAAGATGAAGGTCTGTTTAGCTTCTCAAGTATTTAGTAATACCGTAGCTTCTGGAATGATAACCCTTTATAGCTCTGGTTCACTTAATAGTATGAAGGCAAAAACAATACCAAATACCTCCAATTTCATTCTCTTTTTTAATAACTTGTTTGACATTTTTAATTCGAGTTGTTTGAACTCATATAGTCAGCATAAACAAGCCTTTACGGGCTCCAGTTATCAACTTGAATTTTTAAATGAAGCAAAAAACTTCGAACTAATATGACCATTCATGACATACAAGGCCAAGATATAAAAAAATAGTTTTTCTTTCGTTAACGGTTGGCTTCTGAACATAAACGCGATAACGCCGTTAATGAAAGAATTAAATAAAAAAAAGTGTTGAACATTGGAAAATTGAATCAAGATGGGTTAGAACACTTTTTTGGAGAGATAAGACTACGTGGTGGCCAAGGGGGAGGTGTGACTCCTTTTCTTTTTACCAGCCTTTTTCAAAAAAGATGGGGAATACACTTTGCCAATATGGTTGTCAACGGCAATTGCGAACCGCTGGTTGATTTTGAATCAGATTCGGTCAAAGAAACAGCAGTTCCTATCTCATGTAAAATTTCATCAAAAACATGGGAAGATTTTCAAAGTATTTCTGTGCTAGATAGAACTTATATGCAAAACTTTAAGTGCAATAGTGACAGCATTCCCTTCTCTGTCTTAGAAGATAACGCTTTGACATATGTCTGTTCTTGGCTCTACCATAGGTTTTTAAAACTCCATGAGTGTTTACTGTCTATAGATTACATCGGAGATGATGATCCTCTCAACTTTACGTTTTCTATGGAAAAGAGATATGGAGATTTCAAATTTGTGAAGCCCCCCCAACTTTTCTTGCAATATATTCATCGCTTAGAGAAAGTGTTTTTAAATATGTTCGACCGTAATTGCCACCGAACAAATGTATCTCAGTTTTTCTTTGATCATTTAAAAAAAATAATAGCCTACAATTGCTGCAAAAACAATGATCCCGACAAATTCCTTGCCATGTACATTCGTATTAGAATCTTTTGGGTATTACGATCTTATAATGTAAGAATATCTCAACCAAATTTTAAAGATAAGTTGTTAAGAGTAAGCCACTTGTAGATATAAAATTATTAAAATAAGTTTTTTCCTTTTATTATATCCAACATTTTTCCATTCTTCAGAAGTTCCTTCAAAAGCGGTAGCTCCTTTAAGAAAGTGAACAACACAATATATTTATATCCAACATTTTTCCATTCTTCAGAAGTTCCTTCAAAAGCGGTAGCTCCTTTAAGAAAGTGAACATATTTTAATACTTTTAATGAATATATTTAATTACTTAACTTTTCCATTTTTTTTTTCATGTAACGCGTGAACGCGTTTAATACTACAGCCGGTGTACCTACTACAATCGTAGGGAGTCGGTAAATAAAATGCAGTTCCAGTGACTTATTTCGAATACACACTCGTATTGTGAGTGATGAAATTTCTTAAAACAATAAATACTGCGGCCGATATACCTACAACAATCGTAGGGAGTCGGTAAATAAACGCAGTGATTTGTTTTGCTACAATCGTATCGTAAGTACTGATACAGGTGAAAATAGGCCTATTGGGGAACCGAACACCTTTAAAAAAATGGTAACGCACCATTTTGCAAACCCCAAGGGTGGTGTGGAATTGCATACTATTTCGAATTTTTCAGCTTTAAACAGAAACGAACCTGCGAAGATAAAGAAAACGAAAAGCATTAACGCACTTATCCAAACTATTTCACGTCACGTCTCTGCAAAAACTGAAAATCACTAATTTCTTCTAAAATCAGGCCTTGGTTCTCAAAATGTTCTTGAAGAGACGCGGCGGTACTTCCAAAGTCCATTTGTGGAATCTGCTGGATCTCTTTTGGCATTTTTCATCCTGACTCCGCACTGAAACAATTGCTTTGGAAAAGTCAAACAGTGCTAAGCTGAACTCCAACAACTTCTTTAACGGCTGCAGAACACATCTCAATGTTTTCGTTTCAATTTATTTTCTCTTTTTTTACACTTATTTCGGTTTTTAAAATCAAATTACATGTTATTATTTTAAATAAATCTTTCAAATAATAATCAAAATAAACAAACAACAGCTGTTTAAATTCACCATAGCAGAGTCGTCGACGTCGGTCAAAAATAAACAGCCTGTTTCATTCGCACTCATGTAAACTGTTCTCTGTCTCTATCGCACCCGCATATTCTTATCATACCTTCAAGCAAATTCAAAAAATTTAGAGAGTGTCGCTTGTAGTATTGTATGATCATAATGAAGCATATTATGACACTAGATTTGAGAAAGTATAAAAAAAATTTTAAAACAAACAAAAAGCATGGCATACTACCAGGGTTTGTAATGAATTTCAAAGCGTGCAATAATAAATTTAAAAACGCACGCATTTCAAAAAATACAAGACAAAAATAAGCAGAGCGTACTACGAAGTTGTATAATAAAGAATTTCAAATTATGAATCTGTCAAATAAAAATAAAAATTTTCTTCACAAAAAAACCGTTTTCTTAAATTTAGGTTAACCTTTAACTGTGGACGTGCGGTCTCACAGACCGCATGCAGTTTGTGGATCTCGTGCCCCTATCCTCCGGAGGACCCGAGGCGTATGCCGGCCTCAGTAGCTTCAGTTTTCGTTGCGAAATGACTGCTGAGAGAGAAGGTTACGTCGTCGGCAAAATTTTGCGTGAGTTATTTCGCTTTATATTTTGAGTGCGGTCTGTGATAGCATTGACAGACATATGTTGTAAAGTCTATAGACTTCACACTACAATGAAAGAAGTCTATGTTGGGGTGACACACTACAATTGATTGTGGATTTCTATTGTGGACTTCTTTAAAACAGCTGATAATTGAAAATTAAAACAACCACAAAAACAATAAACACATTTTGGTAGCATTTAGCCTCGATTTTATCTCAAAAGAATCCATGAAAATATCGTTTGTTTGATATATAAATCCATACTATGGAATTAATTTCATGCATTTCGCATAAATTACTTGAAACTAGAAATTTAAAGATCTGGTTTCCGATAAAATAATCGATATTTCGTTTAATTTGGTGCGGCGTTGCCGTATCAATCTAAGAAGTCCACAATAAATCCTCCCTTTCAATGTAGTGTGAAGTCTATAAAAAGTCTATGTTGGCTAAGGTAGACTTTTGAGAAATACCTATGTGTGTCACCTAGACTTCACACCATCATGGTGTAAAATACCTATGTCTGTCAGTGCTATGAGACCGCACGTCCACGTTTGTGTTATAAATTGATGCTGACGGTGATTTTGTTTCTTTGAGATTTTGTTACCTAAAATGTCAAAAAACGGTCAACCAAAGACTGCAGGCAAACTATAAGATAAAAGGAAAGACATCCCACACTTGTGTAGGCTGTAAACAGCCAATATGCCTTCAATGCTCGAAGCCGCTGTTCAAAGACTAGTGTTGCAACGGATAGTGTATCCGGTAGCATGCCGGATATCCGGCTGGCTGCTAGGCCGGATAGCCGGATAACCGGCTGCCAAAAATCGCAGTTTTTTCTTATATATTTTTGGTTTTTAAAGCCATATTGAACGGCGTATCAATGATCCTGAGGGTTGCCATGTGGTAGAAAAAATTTTGAACGTTATTTTTTGACACAGCACACATTTTAGTAGTGCGTGTTTCAAGTGGTTGGACAGAAGTGCAATGAAAAATCTCTGAAAATGGAAATTTTCTGTGAAAATGTTAGAGGAACTGCATCCGGTTACCTCCAATCGCTCCAATTTCTAATCTTCATCCTAGTACAAATACAATATAGCAAATGTATAATGTGAGGTATCCGGTGGCTGGATAAAGATGGTATCCGGTATCCGACCGGATATAGATGGTATCCGGTATCCGCCGCGGATACTAAATTTAAGCCCGGATAGGTCAGATACCGAATAGTGGCAGGATTTCCGTTGCAACTCTAGCAAAGACTGCCAGTAAAAATTACCAAACTCGAAATTTGTCGAAATTTTTATGTTTATTTTGGAGAAGAATATATTAAGTTTTTTATGTTTTTTGGTCTTTAAATTTTATTTTAAGAGAACCTAAAGTAACTAACAAAATCATTTTCCTGTGGTAATATACCAATAGAGTGATCTCAAGCTATAACGACTGAAAATTGGCTTTAATTGTTATATTGTTAGATTAGGTTTAAAATTAATACTTGTTTTTATTAAAATTGCATCTCTTATTTAAAATTAGTAGCTATTCTAAGGAATAACAACAAAAAAAGATACAAAACTTTCTCATGAAGGTGGAACCCATCCCGTAAAGATAGCGGTCTGTGAGACCGCACGTCCATGGTAGTGTAACAAAAATGGAACGTCCACAGTTAAAGGTTAAAATCTAGTTTGAAATCTCATTGCATAAAATATTGTTCGGCACTCGTGTCGAAACTCAACTTTTTTCGCACTCGTGGTATTGTAAAACTCGGCTGCGCCTCGTTTTACAACATTTACCACTCGTGCAAAAAAAAGCTTCATTTCGACACTTGTATCGAAAATATCTATTCCTGACACTTAAACTTAAATACATTTACCAAGGTGTCATTTTTTTCGATTTTTTTCAAAATCTTCCGACAAATCTGAAATCAGTTTTTTTTAAAGAAAAACCTTCAGTCTTCAATTTAAAAAACAAAAAAATTTTTTTTCCCATACGTAGAAGAAAATATGGAGCTATATATGTAGCTTTTTCAGGAAAACTTATTTTATTTATGTTTCGTTTTCATACAAAGTAATTAATTAACGGGGGTTATGTTGAAGTTGTGGCTCTGGGATAGCGTAGGGGATGCGTGCTATGCTCTGGATCCCAGGATCCGAGGTTCGATTCCCGGCACAGGCGAAACGGAGTGTAATGTTCCAAGCCTAGCAATGGTTTTTCAAAAATCGCATGTTAGGGGCACACTACATAAAAAGACATACACTCACACAAACACAAGAAAACCCACTTGGTATCACAATGGGCCGATTAACGGCCTAATTGGCAGCCAGTTCTACCTACCTACCTACCGATGAAGTTTTGAAGTTTTTTCATGTGATTGATAAGTCTCTAAAAATATATATATAAATATTAAATATATCAATAAGGTTTCTGGTCTGTATAGCTTTAAAACCGTAGAAATTCGGAAATGCTCATTTTCGAAATCGTTTGCCACACCCTAAAATAAACTCGATTTTATAGTTAGTCCCTATTTCGGAAAGACCTTCAAATTACCCTTCAAAATCCACTTGGCCCAAGCAAAAAGGACCAATATTATGGAAAATATCAAGGAAAAACGAAATTCCCCATACAAAAAATCTTGTTTTTTGGCATTTTCAGAGCACGATGCACCCCCTTAAAAACAGTTTGTTTTGAAAATTTTTTATATTGTTAATTTTGTCATAATATTGACTTTCGAAAACCACTTGCAAAGCAAATTTGGCTGTCCTGAAGTAAAATATGTTAACATTTTTCAATGAAGTTCATACAATCTTGCAATGTAATAAGAAAGAAATTTAAAGTATACTTTTGGGGTAAAATTTTTTCATATAAAAAATTCATTTCAAAACAAAAGTTTATACAAAATGTGTGCTCTAACGAAATCAGAATGTGCCAAGTTTCATCACTCTGCGAACATTAGTTTTTACACTCAAATGTATTATGCGATCCCACTGTGTCATGCGAGGAAATTCGAAACGCCCATTTCCCGGGTTTTTTCGCTTTAAAAAAAATTCCAAAACAAAATTTTATAGTATATATGTGATCTAACGGAATCATAAAAAAAATTAAATTTTTCCCAAAACAGGTTTTTTGACACCTTGCTAAATATATTAGGGCAATGTTGCATAAAATAGTATATTGACGGAAGGTTTGAGACGAAATAGTTGAGAGCACATACAAGTTCGAAAACAACATTTTGTATGGACAATTTGAAGAAAAACTTTCAAATCTGGTTTTGGGAGAGTACCTCTAAAGACGGGTTTTAAAATTTGGTTCTCTGGAATCTCTTAAAAACGTTGGTAATTCTCTTTCTTAAGAGCCAATAATTTGAAATGATTTTCTCTCCATCAGTTATTACACATAGCTTGAATACTTCTTTAGTTTTTTTTTGATTTTGCGTTCAATAAGATCTAAAAAAGAAAGCGCGCGAGAAAATATTTTACTTAGTTTCGTGCGGAAAAAAATTTTGTGTGCCGTGAAATATTACCACCGTCTTTGAAGTTTAATAAACATATATTTCAATAAATTGTGGAAAAAAGTTTTCTTAAAGAAATTATAAATTTTCACCAAAAATCGATCAACAAGCAGCTATGAACCGTCCATGAGAGAAAAAACGAGAAAACAATTCGTTCTTTTATTCATTGAAACCTGTGCCCGACGAGCATGCAGATAACTAGTAAAAATTGTCAACATATAATATACTTTTGAAATTGCATTTAAGTTTGTAAGTAATATCGTACTAACAATCTGCTGCTCTTTACAGATATAGAAATTATTTAATAAACTATTTGAAAGGGAAATGTGTTCAAAATAACACAGCCATTACGTGTAACTATTGGTAAGATATTTGTATAAACATATTATGGGAGTTGAGTAAACGTTCTGTTACGATGTACATACATATGTGGCATTATAAAATCATATTCGAAATTCGAATAATAATCCAATTTAGACCCCGATAAAATTTTTTTAATCGAACCTTGAGGTGTTAAAATTCGGTAGAATCGATGATTCCACCGAAAGTAATCGAATGCTACATGTACTTGAAAATTATCACATACTCGGTCGCACAGTGACGCCAAATTGAGGGAAATATCCCGTTTTAAGGGATTTGTTTATTTTCATTTTTTTTTTCCAAAAAACACTACTGACAAGCAATAATGATAGAAAAGAAGATTGCGCACAACATATTTCAAAATTGATTCGTTCTGCGCAACAACGTCATAAATAAGCAGCTGATTGAATATTTAAAATTTAACAAGTAAGAAAGCTAAAGTCGGTCAAGCCCGATTTTGAAATACTCAGCGTCCCGACATTATTAGCGCACTGTGTTTTGCTCCTCTATTTGTGGGCCTGGCAGTGGGCGGGCCACATAAACTATTTCCCTAAACCTTTCATTCGCCTTGGTGAACCTATGTTGCGAATTTGAAGCTACTACGCCTTTTACTTCGGAAGTAACGAAAATTCTCCATTTGTGGGCGTGGAAGTGGGCGGCCCACATAAAATTTTTTCTTAGACCTTTCATTCGCCTTGGTCAACCTATGTTGCGAATTTGAAGCTTCTACGCCTTTTACTTCGGCAGTTACGAAAAATCTTCATTTGTGGGCGTGGCAGTGGGAGGGCCACATAAATTTTTCCCTACACCTTTCATTTGCCTTGGTCAACCTATGTTGGGAATTTTAAGCTTGTACGCCTTTTACTTCGGAAGTTACGAAAATTCTCTATTTGTGGGCGTGGCATTGGGCGGTATATATAAATTTTTGTTTCAACACTTTTCATTTGCCTTGGTCAATCTATGTTGCGAATTTGAAGCTTTTACGCCTTTTACTTCGGAAGTAAAAAAAATTCTCCATTGTGGGCGTGGCAGTGGGTGGGCCACATACAATTTTTTCCTACACCTTTCACTCGCCTTGGTCAATCTATGTTGCGAATTTTAAGCTTCTACGCCTTTTTCTTCACAAGTTACGATAAGCCCTTATTTGTGGGCTTATTTGTGGGCGTGGCTCGCGGAGGACGGCGTCGATTCTTTCCGGGATATGTCCCTTTTCGTAGTTTATCAGTACACCAAATATCAATGGAATGTGTTGAGTAGTTCGCAAGTTACAAGCATTTTACTGAAAACACAATAAATTCATTTGTGGGCGTGGCAGTGGGCGAATGTCTCCCATTTTTACTTAGGATCATACTTGGAGCCCGATATACAGGTGTGCCAAATTTCGACTTGATTGGTCTAGCCGTTTCGGAGGCGATCCGACCACGGACGGACGGACAGACGGACATGTCTAAATCGATTCAGTTTTTGATCCTGATCACTTGTCTATATCTCCGGAGCTTAATTCTCCCTGTTAGAAGATTCGCACCATTTTAATAACCGACCGTTTCCAATCTTTTGGAAAATAACCATACTTTATAATAGAATTAAAAAGCACAGTTAAAAATACTACTGCTACGAAAGGTAAATTTTTTAACATTTTCGGAGTAATAAGATCATGTCCGGGGGCTTTTTTTACAGACTAGTTCACTTTTTATGGCATTAGATACCTCACTCGGAATAAAGTTTGCGCGAATTCTGTTTGTGTTTTCGGATTAAGTTGGAAACTTGTGTACAATAGTGCTCGGGTTTGATTGAAATACTCTACTAAGGTGTACTGCAAAAGCCGTTGCTTTCTCTTCGTCGGATCGCGCCAACCCATTGTTAGCTCTACAAATAGGTGACTCACTATATACAGGATTCTTAAAAGTACGGCTCGCTAACCACATGGACTCCCGATTAACACCCCTGGGCGTAAGTTTCTTGATAAAGTGGCTTTTTTCAATTTCCTTTTCCATGATTAGAGCTAGTCTAAGCATTTTTTCAGCGTCTTTTAGTCTATATTTGGCAAATCTTGACCGGAATCGTTGCCATTTGCGCCTGCATCTTCGTTTTTCGGCGACAAGGTTTTCAATTTCTATATTGGTCGGGGTTTTTCTAGTCCTGTCTTTCGTACAAGGAGTAGAATTTTTCGCTGCTGATTCAAGAATGGAAGAAAAAACAGTTTCGGCGTCATCAATATGCTCATTGCAGTCTTTTTTATAATTAGTATGTATATGCGAACTTATATACTTTTTGTACTTCAGCCAGTTAGTCCTTGGACTTGTTAGGCTGATTGAACGTTCAAGTTTTATTGGATACTTGTGTAATAGAAATACAGCAGGCGAATGATCCGACGAGAGGTCAGCTGTCGCATTTGCAAAAATAAGTTCTCTTGCAATACCCTAAGTGATCCCGAAATCTAAGAGGTCAAGAATTTTTTGGAGGTCTGATGGCCAGTAAGTTGCTTGCCTTGGGGACACAAAGTCAAGAGCATTATTTTTATTAATTATTGTCTTGTATAATTGTTGACCTTTAGAATTGGAGATTCGCGAGCCCCAGAAAATATGCTTTGCATTATAGTCACCTGCTGCAAGAAACTTATCCCCTAGTGTCACAAAGAAATCTAGAAACATTTTTTCTGTTATACTGAAGCGAGGTGGGCAATAAATCGCCGATAATGCTTGAATGCTTGACGAAAATCATAACTATAGGAATCTAGAGGAAAATGTTGGATTCTTTTGCGAATAAGTATACCAGTGCCTCCATGCGCCTTGCCGTCTGGATGGTTGGTTTGATAGAATATGTAGCCGGGGATAGAAAATAAGTTTTTATTTGTTAAATGAGTTTCGGAGAGGAGTAACACGTCAATTTCCTCTTGGCTTAAAAAACTCTGAATTTCCAGCTTATGCTTGGTTAACCCATTCGAATTCCACGCACAAATTTTCAAGACACTCATTTTTTCTCCAAAACTGCAGTCAAAAACTCATCGAACTTTTGCATCATTTGCACAAGTATGTTACATTCAAAGTTTGAGCTAGACTGATTACACTGTGCTAGTTCAAACAAGTAAGAAAGCTAAAGTCGGTCAAGCCCGACTTTGAAATACCCAGCGTCCCGACATTATGAGTGCACTATGTTTTTCTTCTCTATTTGTGGGCGTGGCAGTGGGCGGGCCACATAAAATTTTTACCTACACCTTTCATTCGCCTTGGTGAACCTATGTTGCGAATTTGAAGCTTCTACGCCTTTTACTTCGGAAGTTACGAAAAATCTTCATTTGTGGGCGTGGCAGTGGGCGGGCCACATAAAATTTTTACCTACAACTTTCATTCGCCTTGGTGAACCTATGGTGCGAATTCGAAGCTTCTACGCCTTTTACTTCGGAAGTTACGAAAAATCTGCATTTGTGGGCGTGGCAGCGGGCGGGCCAGTTAAATTTTTTCCCTACACCTTTCGTTTGCCTTGGTCAACCTATGTTGCGAATTTGAAGCGTCTACGCCTATTAATTCGGAAGTTACGAAAAATCTCTATTTGTGGGCGTGGAAGTTGGCGGGCCATATAAATTTTTTTCCAATACCTTTCATTCGCTTTGGTCAACCTATGTTGCGAATTTGAACCTTCTACGCCTTTTACTTCAGAAGTTACGATAAGCCCTTATTTGTGGGCGTGGCTCACGGAGGGCGGCGTCCATTTTCTGCCAGGATATGTCCTTTTTTGTAGTTTACCAGTACACCAAATATCAATGGAATGTGTTGAGTGGTTCGAAAGTTACAAGCATTTTACCGAAAACACATTATATTCATTTGTGGGCGCGGCAGTGGGCGGATGTCTCCCATTTTTACTTAGGATCATACTCGGATCTCGATATACCTGTGTGCCAAATTTCGACTTGATTGGTCCAGCCGTTTCGGAGGAGATCCGACCACGGACGGACGGACAGACGGACGGACGGACGGACGGACGGACGGACGGACAGACGGACATGTCTAAATCGATTCAGTTTTTGATTCTGATCATTTCTATATATATATGTCTATATCTCCGGAGCTTAGTTCTCCCTGTTACAAGATTCGCACAAAACTAATATACCCCGCTTACGCTGGGTATAAAAACCGATATATGGCTTGCATATCTAGAAATATTAAGTCAAATGCGCTGAATATAATAGTGATATTAATTTTTTGGGAGTGGCTCAGTTAACGGAGATTTTCGCGTTTAAAGGCGAATCCCTAAAGTATGCAAGCATAATTTTGATTTTTACTTAAAAATTTTACTTGCTCCAAAAAGTAATTTCAATTTTGGGACCCGTTTTTATATTTGACAAGACGGCATAAGAGGAAAGCATATGACTAGGAACCGAGAGTTCTGAAGTTCAAAGCCCAAAAAAGTATAATAGAAATAAATTTTTTTTCGGATGAACTCCACACCACCCAAAGCTTAAGAAAAAATCCGAAATAAAAAAAAATAAAAAAAATATTTCGATTAAATTTTTTTGGGCCTTGAACTTCAGAACTCTCGGTTCCTAGTCATATGCTTTCCCATTAAGCCGTTTTGCTAAATAATCTTGAAGTTCTTTTTGAGAACTGTTTCTTTAAATTGGAAAAATATATATATTTAAAAAAAAATCGAATGTCAACAGTTTTACTTCCCCTAAAAGTATGCTTAAATTTTTTTAAATAAATGTGAATAAAATTTAAAGAAGCACTTATAAAATACCAACTACCGTTGGGATTGCAGCGAAGTTTTGAACAGGAATTCTACTAAATACAAGCAATTAACGTTATCGTCATTATTCTGTCATAAATATAATATATAGCAACATGAGCGAATTATATATAATTTTTAATGAAGTTACTCACAATTTTTAAACCGCGATATCCCAAAAACTAGAGCCAATCTAGAAAAACGGTTGATGGGACTGAATTCAGCACCCTCCAATTATGTTTACCAGATATGTCTCC
>JAIPUU010000513.1:0-29668 GCA_020466095.1 Chlorops oryzae
ATGTTGTCGGTAAAAAAAAGTACCAAATTCGAGCACAGTGTTATCATTACTTCAAGATTGCTATTCGTGTTAGCAGGGGGATTAACAGTGCTCGCGGACTTTATTGCATCAGCATAGTAAATTCCTGAGGTCACAGGGTTGTTATTAGAATTTGAAGGGGCTATAGGTACGGAAAAAATTATATTAGTAGACGGATTTCTTACTGATTCTTGCTTAACATTCAAACGTTTTTTTAGGTCTTGATAAACTAAGCAACCTCTGTAATATGCAGTATGGTTAGCTTGACAATTACTACATTTTATTAATCTGCGATCGTTTTGAGCTTTTTAATTGCAAACTGAGCTATGATGAAGCTCGCCAGAAACTACGCAAACGGTGCGCAAGAGGCAATACGACTTTGTGTGTCCAAACTCTTGACAGTTGGCACATTGAACTGGACCATTTCTTTTGTGTGGTTCTTCGACCAATTTTTTGAGATGTAATAACGCAAAATAAACAATAACACAGGCCTGCAAAATTGAAATTTTATTCTCCCCTTTTGAGTTGCAGTAGTGATTCTATTAGATTTTTGTGTGCTGAAAAATTGAAAATTTTCAAAAAAATTCCATCACGTCAGAATTTCGAGAAAATCGCGTAAGAGTTTTTAACGACCATTGCTTTTTTTGCAGCTCGTTTTGCTCGTATATGGCTTAAATAATTTGAAAATTTTTAAAGCTTTTATGATCTTTGAACATTCTTCTTTAATATGACATCAAAACTAACTAACAAAACGGTAAATGATTGGTGTAAAATGATACTCAATGTCGAAAATTTGAAAATTTTTTGAAAGATTTTAAGCTTCTTTGGACTTTGAATGAACATAGCCCTTCTATTAGCAGTCCCCCTTCCAAAAACGATATTTTAAATTGTTGACCAATCAATTGTGTGTACATACATGTCAAATCTTAGAACTGCAGCACAAACAGTTTCCACGATATAGAGGTTTTTCTAAAGCAACTCAAATCAGAGATCCGTATACATAACATAATACAAGCTGGAAATGAAAAACTCACTTGTTTTTTCGTTTGAAAAAGAAGAAATTACTAGATCGATTTGAAATATTGGGTCAGGGAAAAATAAAGTTCTGATTAAAATTTGCGTAATTCCATAGCTGACTACGTTTACTGCCGCGACACAGCTTTTGGTCACTATATAAGCTTGTATGTATGCTGCAGTTCTTAGATTTGACATATGTACACACAATTTATTGGCTAACAATTAAAAATATCGTTTTTGGAAGGAGGACTGCTAATGGGTGGGCTATGTTCATTCGAAGTCCAAAAAAACTGAAAATCTTTCAAAAAATTTTCAAATTTTCGACTTTGAGCATCATTTTACACAAATCATTTAACGTTTTGTTAGTTAGTTTTGATTTCATATTAAAGAATGATGTTTAAAGATCATAAAAGCTTTAAAAAATTTAAAATATTTTAAGCCATATACGAGCAAAACGAGTTTCAAACAAGTAAGAAAGCTAAAGTCGGTCAAGCCCGACTTTGAAATACCCAGCGTCCCGACATTATGAGTGCACTATGTTTTTCTTCTCTATTTGTGGGCGTGGCAGTGGGAGGGCCACATAAATTATTTCCCTACACCCTTCATTCGCCTTGGTCAACCTATGTTGCGAATTTGAAGCGTCTACGCCTATTAATTCGGAAGTTACGAAAAATCTCCATTTGTGGGCGTGGAAGTGGGCGGGCCATATAAATTTTTTTCCTATACCTTTCATTCGCCTTGGTCAACCTATGTTGCGAATTTGAACCTTCTACGCCTTTTACTTCACAAGTTACGATAAGCCCTTATTTGTGGGCTTATTTGTGGGCGTGGCTCACGGAGGGCGGCGTCCATTTTCTGCCAGGATATGTCCCTTTTTGTAGTTTACCAGTACACCAAATATCAATGTAATGTGTTGAGTGGTTCGCAAGTTACAAGCATTTTACCGAAAACACATTATATTCATTTGTGGGCGCGGCAGTGGGCGGATGTCTCCCATTTTTACTTAGGATCATACTCGGATCTCGATATACCTGTGTGCCAAATTTCGGCCGTTTCGGAGGAGATCCGACCACGGACGGACGGACAGACGGACATGTCTAAATCGATTCAGTTTTTGATCCTGATCATTTCTATATATATATGTCTATATCTCCGGAGCTTAGTTCTCCCTGTTACAAGATTCGCACAAAACTAATATACCCCGCTTACGCTGGGTATAAAAAGCAATGGTCGTTAAAAACTCTTACGCGATTTTCTCGAAAAACTGACGTGATGGAATTTTTTTGAAAATTTTCAATTTTTCAGCTAACAAAAATCTAATAGAATCACTACTTAAATTTCAAAGGGGATTTTTGATGTCCGCCTGTGTAATTAATCTATGTTTGCCCATTTGCGTGTGCCTGAAAGATTCCTCGTATAAAACCAGTGATAAGCCTCGACTTATACACGTATCTGGCTTTCTAGGAATTTACTTGGAAATAATATTTTTTTTGTTATGCCCCTAAACGCCTGTCACTGACAAACCATAAATCGCTGCGACAAATCACTCCCAATGTAAACAAATACAATACAATAACATTATCTTCCAACTACGATATATCATGCAATCTTAGCTTCAAAATTTTTGGTTATTAATTTTTTTTTCTTTGCAGCGCAACATGATTTCAGTGATATTGGGAAATTATTTTATTCAAACATTAACATCTCCTTCCTGATTTAAACTTGAATTACGGTATTAAAAGGAGTCAGACGCGTATAATTTCAAATGGGTCGTAAGGTCAAGTCATACAGCGTCGGCGGTGGGAGTCACACATCAAAGCTTAATATCTATATGACAGTGGTTTTACTTGTTTTGCTTCATGAGTGCCTTCAGACAGGTAAGTCACAGTTTTAACCAGCAATTTAAGGAATTCCTTAATATCTAGGTGGTAAAGGTAAATTTCTGTTTTAGTTTCATGATATCTAATCATTTTTATAGCAATTGCGGTATTAAATGAGCTGTTTTTGGCCCCTTGCTAGCAAAACCAATAAAACAGATCTAGGCAATTCACAGTATTCTAAGATTTTCGCTGAGCTTTGCATTGCATCGGACGTGTCTTGAGCGCAATGCGAACTTTTTTTGGTTAATGAGGTCTCACAGTTACTGCTACTATCAGCAGTAAATCACTGGAATGCGTGAAATGGACATCTTTACGTGGTCGCTTCTTTCATCTCGATTTAATTAGATTCTCTCCCGAATTGAGAAGACTATTTGTTGCCTAACTGTTTGTTGCAATTTCATTCAAGTTCTCATCTACCGCGAGATTCTACGAACAATATCGATCTAGGTCTCGATACAAATTGAAAGAGTTATTGCCTTAGAAACCGGTTTTTCGGATCTCTTTGATTTTCATTCCAAACCAGCATCTAACACTACGTCTACGTTTGCTGGGACCACTGTAACTTTTTCAAAAATAGCCCAAAAATTAAATCTGTTCTTCCGAAGCGTGTGACTTTCTTATTAAGAGAAGTAAGAGTACTGCTTCTTTCCCTCGGCTGCCAGGATTGTTGCCTCAAAAACCGGTGGTATATTCGCCTTCCTCTCAATCTTGCCTTGCTGTTCAAGTCATTTTACCTAATGAGATACTGAAGGCAAGCTCTTTGAAGGTGCACTTGACTTCAACTGTAACCAAGTGCTCTAGGGCAAATCAAAAAATTGGTCCCACTGCTATCTCAAATGGTAAAGTTTTATCAAGTAACAGTATTTTATATACAAAAAGTTTAAAAACTCTAAGTTACTTTATCAAGGTCAATCATTAGCTTGCGGGCTCGGGGATACTGCCCCGCCTAGCCCCTAGAGAGCTTCTCCAACTGCCTGAGCTCTCATTGGATGATAGTGGAGACGGGAAAAAGATCTAATGCCCTTTTCCGACTATTGCATTTAACTGAATTCAGCTGTTAAAGTAGCATTTATCGTTGAATTAAACCTGATTCTAACCACTTTATATGCAAAAGGAAAGCCATGATTTCAGCCGTTTTATAATGCAACCCTTGCTTTGAACGCCGTTTTTTTTCCCAACATTGAACATTGAAGTCAGCTGTTGTATTTTGATTTGATGTTAATATTGAAAATCGTGTTTTGACTACTGGATAAAATTGCAGCATATTGAATGCTGTTTCAAAATGATGTTAGCAAGCCAATTATTAACGTATTTCCGGTTGCTTTTATTTCTTGCAATATCTGATGTCTCAACAATAAGAGTGATTTTCTGGTAATTTTCAATTTTGCAGTTTTTAAATAAAACAAATGCTCCACACTGTGAAAAGTTGTTCCGAAATCAATCAAAACAAAAAACAGCTGTTTGAAGTCGTAAATGCAGAAACGTACAGTCTGGAAGGGGTTTTGATAAATTCAACTTGAGGAGCTAAATTCAGATTTTACATTCATAGCCTGAAAAGATCATAAGCTTACAAATTGAAGGGTATTGGAAGCTTGACGTGGAGCGCTGCAATAAATTTATTTCTTGTTATAGTGAGTCTCAGGGCCGTTTTTAGGCATAGGCTACATAGGCTGCAGCCTATGGGCCCGCACAAATTGGTATTGCCTTTTGGTTTTCACTTCGAAAAGGATATTTTTGCATAGCAGTGACCTTTTTTTTTTGTTTTTTGCTACTCTAGGGGGTCCGCACCACAGGCACAGCCTAAGGGCCCAAAAAGCCTAGAAACGGCCCTGGTGAGTCTGATACTGTTATAGACTTCATCGCGAAAGAGATTAAGGTATCGTCGTGCATTTTTGCGTGCTATAAGCTTATTAAAAAGGGTGCTGATTACGGCTTCCAACATGCCCGTACGCAGGAATTTTGCAAGGGGGGTTTTATTTTTCATCTATGACATAATTAGTTGAAACAAGAGCGCAAAATTTTTAAGCATTTTATAAACAAAGAATCACATTTGCTGAATATACTGCAGCATAGAAACTTTTCGTGTGCAGAGGATTTAGTACATCAAATAACTAATGTACGTTATCACTCAAAATTATCTTCCGTAAACCGACTTTACGGACAACAATAAAAAAAATTAATTAAATTCATGGTGCAAATTATACTTGTTTCCAATATGGGTATTCACTAGTTTGTGGTAAAGTAGCAAAATACATAGCAAAGTGTATCTTTCAAAGACGTGAACTGGGTGAAAAATTGTCCTGGTGCAGTTCGGCGCACAGTGCTTTGTCTCCATACAAAAGTGGACAAAATAGAAGGAGTAGTCCAAAGTTAATGAAATTTGGCATTTTAGTTAATTTGGAGGTCGCTGATTTCCGAATCTGAAATCAAATTTAATGTCAATGTCATAATTTTGTCAAAAATCGCGTTTAAATTGTGAAATTTCACCCTTTTCAAATGATTGTAAAAATATAAAAAATTCAATAAAACTCCAAACCAAAATTTTTTAATTATTATCTGTATTTTTGTCTTTTAAAACTGTTTTCTTTATTCAAAAATTTTGTATACTTGTTAGTTAAAAATATTTTTTTATAGAGTGTTTGCCCCTAAAGATGCCATATTTCTAGAGTCCGACCGAAGGTTCGGCTTCGGCTTCGGTTTGCCGAACATTCGGCCTAAAAATGACCTTCGGCTTCGGCATCGGCTTCGGCCACAAAAGGCCGATTATTTAGCAAATATTTTTTTCTAAAATAGCGCCTATAGCGACTCACATGTTCGACAGTTCTAAAAATGGTTTGCTTTTTCTTTTGGTATGAGGAACAGGTTCACTATGTATATTACCACATCATTCACATATTTTACTTTTCAATCGAAAGATTATTTACTTCGTGAGCCAATTATAAGTACAGCAAAAATTCCTTTATGTTCTGCAGAAAAAAACTAACTTTGCTGAGGTGAATACATGTTCCACTGCTTGATTGCATCGTACAATATACAACATTTTGAACTATAATATAAGGCTATTTGATTTTGAGTTTTAAAGGTGCTTGCCCACTTGGCAAGTAAAAAACTTAACAAGTAAATTGCTTTCGCTTGCAAGTGTGATTGATAAAAAGCATTTTAAGCAAGTAAAATTGTTCTTGATAGAAAGTTTTAGAGCAAAAACAACCTTGCTTCTTCAGTCCTGTTCCATACTAGCGACAGTCACCGGAGAACACAATTTTTTTTGAAGAAGAGAGAGGGCCGGGAAGAGAAGGGGAGTGCTGTTCTCTCTCTTCTCCGACCGTCCCTCGCCTTCAAAAAAAATTTGTCTCCGGCGACTGTCGCCTAGTATGGAACAGGAGCTCAGAAGTCAAAGCACTTAATTTGCCAAGTGGGGAATCATCTTGAGCAAAAAAGTTTGTCACTTATTTTTATTTAATTGGTAACGAGAATTGTAGTTTTGTTTTCTGTTACTAAAACACTAAAAAATTTACTGATTTTGTTAAAAATTAAAACCAAAAAAAAAAAAAAATAAGGTGTTATAGTCACGCGAGCCTGACAATAAAATACCCGACACAGACACACATGTTTAAATAATTTTTGAACCACGCCCAAAACACACAACCATTCAGAAAATATTCAAGTGGTTTTAAGGGCCATTAGGGGCACCATATACTGACATTTGTTAAAATTCTCTTGTGAAAACCGACCCTTTGACACGCCCACTTTTCCAATTTTTTTTGGAATTTCTAATCGAAGTCTTAAATATACGCTTAAATTCTAACTTTCATTGAAATTTGCGAAAAAGTACGATTTTGAGGCGGTTTTGGGCTTTTTGTGAAGACCCTAGGATGGAGGTACCCCTAAAAATTTTCCGATCGGGCCCATTCTCGAACTTGTTCTTATCATGTCTCTGTGAGTACGCATACTATTTAGTCAAGATAGCTCAACTCCTTCGATAAGAAATCTGTATACAAAGACGGCCAGTCAACGAACATGAACAATCGAATCTCCTGGTGACGCTGATAATTTCTATATTTTTTTTTTGTTGTCTATCTCGACTGGTTCTGGGTGTTACACACAACCACACAAACGCAATATATCCTCGACACAGAGTGTGTCGGGTATAAAAAGGGAAATTGGTTGTGTAGTTGTTTTTTTTTTACAGCTTCGGCTTCGGTCTTCGGCCGAAGTTTAAGCCAATGGCCGAACATCGGCTTCGGCTTCGGCTTCGGCTTCGGCCAAAAATTTCACCTTCGGTCGGACTCTACATATTTCTTTGCCATTGTGATGATTTTTGCTAAATAAATGTTATTCCTTTTATGCTCTTTTATATTTATATTTCTCACATGAATCGGCATCAATTTTCTCTTCTATGTAAGAAAATAAAGCATTAGCTTTGACTCGTTGACCTGCACCAATCCACAAATTAAACAATTCTTCATTTGTTATAACAACTGACATTTTAAATTCCTTTATTGACAAGACAATTTAATTTAAAAGTTTGCTAAACCACTTGTTTATTTAGTCAAGAAAACATAAACATTAAAAAAATAAAAAAAGAATATAAAAAGAAAAGAAACAAAATTTTCTATACGTATATGAAACCATTAGGGTGGTTCTAAAAACAAAATATATTTTATTTCGGAATACAATACAAATAAGAAAAAGTTTGGAAAATTTTTTTTCTTCTAAATTTTGTATTTCTTATCTAGCCAAGGCAACACTTGCGCGCTATTGGATTCCAAAATGAAATATTTTTTATTCGTATGTTCCTTAATATCGAGCTAAAGGTCAGTTGCATTTTCATTTTCTAAATGAGAAAATATTTTTTGTTTTTCGAACCACCCTAGCAACCACAACAGGTATGAAATATATCGGTTGCACTTGAACAAATATAAAAATATAGTTTATGAGAAAATGTTTAAAAAGGAATGCTAAAAAGTAGGGCAACCAACTTTATGTTTTCTTATTTTCCACAAAGAAGTCTTATTTTATGTTAAAAATTTAGTTTTTTTGCGATTTCATTGCAAAGTCAAACAAAACTTTATAAGCTTATGAAAACATGAATTAATGTCGGTTAATCGCATCTTTCCATAGCCTAGTAAGTAGAGGTCTTGAATATTATAAAAATTATACTATGAGTTCTAACAGAGTTCAAAACCATTAAAGTACTCATACTTTTATTTCAGGTTCATTCAGCACTAAAAAATATGATTTAGACCAGTGTTTGAAACCGCATATTTCAAAAATGGGACGAACTGGGATGTGATTTATACATTTTCTGAAAGCTAATGAATGGTTCTAAAAAATAAAAAAAATTAAAAAGGTGTTTTTCGGTGTTTTTTTTTTAATTACTTCCAAATATTGATAATTTCTTTAATTTATGTGAATTTGTGCAATATTTGTAGCTCTCGAAAAAAATCAACGTTTCTTTGTCGATAATTTTTATAATATCGCATTTTTTATTCAAATTAGCTTAAAAATACAAAAATTAAAACGATTCAATAGACTTAAAATCGAAATTTTTATAAAAGTTTTACATAAATGCTCAAAATCAATAATTTTTTAAATATAAAATCCGATAAAAAGCCCTAATTTGAACTGATGTAACACCTACAAATATAATTATTCCTAAAAATATTTTGGCCTTTTTCTAGTGGAAGTTTTTCCTTACAACGATACCAAATTTGCCTGGATCCGCTACCATACAATTTTGATTTATTTCCACTAGACAAAGCATTGCGGCGGTTCAAACCGTGTTTATACTTTTGGATTGGTTCGTCAAACCGGTTTTTTTACTTCTTTGAACCGGGGGGTTTCGGTTTGGGAATTTCTCACTGAAAAAATTTGTAAACACATGTTCCGACTTCTAAAGCAATTTTTTTTTAAACCATTACGGTTTAAAACTTTCACAATAAAAAGTAAGTGGAGGTTATTTTATTCATATGAAGAGATGGTATCGATAATAATTTCATAAGAATAGAGATTTTTTTTTTGGCCTATGGGAGCGACCTCTTTGCATGGTTGCAGGCAAAAACCAATAAGGGTGTTATAGTCAGGCGAGCCTGGATCATGGTACATTCGTCCCAGATTTTTAAAGTGACGTCTTGCAAAATTTTTCCCAAAGGGCCTTCTTACGAATAGAGCAAACGCTATCTTTCTGTAAGAAGCAGTAGAGGTAGTTCAAAAGTGAAATGAGCTGTACGTCCACCTGCTAATAAAGTTGCAGCGATTCCTGAGGACGCTACTGCCAAAGCCAATTTTCCCTCAGACCTTACTTTTGCTAATATCAGATTAGTAATGAAAGTCTTGCCGCTTCCACCTGGAGCATCAAAAAAAAATATTTTTCGTTCATTGAAACGAACACTGTGCATAACACGATTGTACGCCGTAAGCTGGTCATTAAATAATTTTGGTTTATTTTCAGTAATAAACTCATTTAATTCATTTACATCATACGGCTTTCGCAAGGCTACCTCTAACGGATCCAAATCATTATGTGAATTATTCCTTTTTGATGCAGGAAGCCTAAAATCAGTTAATGATTTATCGCAAATTTCGTGAAGCTTATCTTCAATTATGATAAGTCCACCATTGTAAATATCATCACTATATGCTAGTGTCATATCCTGATCATTACGCATTGTGTTTAAAATATCTTCACATAAATGAATGCGAAATTTATTCCATAACTCTAAAGAGTCAGATGTCGTTGATGAAGGATTGTTGACGCGATCTAGGAGAATTTCATTATTAGAAAAATAAACCCTTTGTCCATTTTGCAAATGAACTGCTAAATGAACTACTGCCGGAAAACGTTCATGAATAGGAAATTGGAAAATTCTCCAAAGCGCTTTCGAGGAACTTATATAGCGACCATTTAGATATGTTGTCACTTCATCGTTGGTGTTTTGCAACGAAAATGTGCCTTGATCAGAACCCTTATTAATATACTTGCAGATGTAGTTAATAGCTTTGACCGATTGACAAAACTCTACGTTAATTTGTGCATTGAAAATTCGTGATAGCACTGGATTATAGGGAACAACCCACCTATTATCCACGCTCATTTCTGTACCTTTGACACGAATTATTGTTGTGTTTCCACCATTATCTGGAGACCTACGCTTGTAGGTTGGGAAACCGTCGTCCCCGGTTTGTGTTTCAGAAATAAAATTTCTAGTGTAATTTTTAGAACAAATGTTTTCTTTCTTACATGGTGACGCGGGATTGTAAAATCCGCAAGGACAATGTATCATATTTTTAATGACAGTATTATTAGGTGTAGTAAAAAGAAATCCATTATTTTTGCATTAAATTGAGGGCTTTATTTAAGATAGTTCGAATGACCCGATTTAGGTCAAATATGCGCCGTTTTGTTCGATAACTTGTTGCCATTTTAAAGGTAATTTCATTATGCCTCTCTCATAGAAGCCCTCGTTCCTATTAGCAAAAAATTGAGACAGTCGAATTTCAGAAGCCTCTCTTGAAGCGAATGTTTCACCAGCAAAATTGTTCGCCATGGACAGGAACAGATGGTAATCACTTGGTGCCAGGTCCGGACTATAAGGTTGATGCAGAAGAACCTCCCAACCAAACTCCCGGAGCTTCTGGCGAGTCACTATCGATGTGTGTGGCCTGGCGTTGTCCTGATGGAACACAATTCCTCTCCTATTGGCCAAAGCTGGCCGCTTATGGGCGATTGCTTCCTTCAGACGGTCCAATTGTTGACAGTAGAGTTCCGAGTTAAGAGTTTTGCCGTATGGGAGCAGCTCATAGTAGATAATTCCCTGCCAATCCCACCAAACACACAGCAAAACCTTCCTGGCCGTCAATCCTGGCTTGGCCACCGTTTCCGCCGGTTCACCGTGTTTCGACCACGACCGTTTTCGCTTGACGTTGTCGTAAGTGACCCACTTTTCATCACCAGTCACCAACCGCTTCAGAAATGGGTCGATTTTGTTGCGGTTCAGCAGCGATTCGCAGATGGAAATTCGGTCTATAGGTTTTCAAGCGTTAACTCGTGTGGCACCATACATCGAGCTTCTTTGTTATCCAGCCTTATTCAAATGGTTCCAAACGGTTTTTTGTGCAATCTTTAGCTCTTTTGCAATCGAAACAGTGCTAACATGACGGTCGGACTCGATAATTTCCATGATTTTATCGACATTTTCGACAATTGGCCTTCCAGTGCGTGTGCATCCTTGACATCGAAAGTTACGGAACGGAATCGACCAAACCAAAATTGCGCATGATTGGCTGTTACAGTATCAGGTCCATAAACGCTATTCACATTTTCAGCCCTGGCTTGCGTTTTCTCCCTTATCGAAGAAAAACTGTAAAATGTAGCGAATTTTCTCTTTGCTGATGTCCATCTTTGACAAGCTCTCGAAACAAAACTGAATCAATCAATCAAAAAAGTGTTCAAAAAAGCTTTTTTAGTAGGAACTGTAATCTTTCTAATGCCCCCTAGCGGAACACGATCGACTTATACATCGCGAGATGCAGATAAAAACGCCATCTATTGGAAAATAATGGATTTCTTTTTACTATACCTAATATAAAGAAATGGATCATGTTGTTTGTTAGGTATTTCAGACGATATTATTGCATTTATAGAATCTGGCTGTACTTTGCTAGCCCGCCACAATAAAATTTGGGCATGTGGTAAGCCTCTTTTTTGGCATTCTACGCTGTAAACGAAGGCTTTCGATGGGCCAAAATATTTTTGTTCGTAAATAGGTCTATCATTTTCTTGAGTTTTAAATGAAATACTCTAGAAAACAAATCATGTCTGTCGTAAGAATTTTGATCGGGAAATAACTCAATTTTTATTTCTGGCATTTCTGAGTTACATGTGAATGTAACAAAGAGATCTGGTCTTCCAAACTTCCTGACGTATGTCATGGCATCTTGACTTTTTTTATTCATGTATCTGGGGGATCCTGTAAATGACGACGGCAATATAACGTGTCGGCCAATATTAGAAGCGTCTATATTGGAATCATTAGCCACGGCATCTCTTAAATGAATGTACTCTTCTGCTTCAGGTTTTTTTGATTGCTTTTGATGAAGTCAGGCCTATCAGAAATCATTTTTGCCGCCATATCGACACATTATTGGTTGAAGAAACCTTTAAAATAATGTATGCTGTTAAAGTCATTTATTCTCACCATAAGCCGAAATGAATAAAACTGCATACATGATACAGTTTTAGATCTAGTAGCGGTATTCTGCTGTGAATTATTTATACAGTATTCGTGATTTCCAAAAGGAAACAGTAAAGGATATTGAAGTGGGTCATAAGATCTATGAATTTCAGAAACTCGTTCAAGTGGACCACCTCTCGTATTCAACACAATAACTCGGGGACCTTTGTCTTCATCTATCAAAAGAACAGCTACTTCATCTACTATTGGCGCATTATACCGACCTCGATGCTCGTTAGGAGGTTTAACATCAGCATGAATAATAAGTTTCAAATCACCTGTTGGTCTATTTTCGAGATTATATTTAAAACTTTGAATATAAATATTATGATCGTGAAGATATGTTTGGAGAGCGTTGATGATATCGATTTGCAGGTGTTACGTGACATGCTTGTAAAGAAAGGAAAAATGTGGGTTAAAAAAGTTCAATGAGAGAATAGAAAGAAAAGTGTAAAAAATGATTTAAAAAAAAATTAAAAAAAAATTTTTTTTTTTTAAATTCTAAGTGTTTCTACATATGGCAAGTGACGACCCAATCAAGTAAATACGAACCACTGACAAACACATCTACACTTCATGAACATATATACACGCCACGAATACATATACACATATACATACATAATATCACACCTTAACCCTCTAATGCATAATTTTTTTTTTTTTGCTGATAAAATCAGACTAGACCAATTTTGGGTGTAGAAGAACGATTCTGAAGTCAGATTTTCAATTTAGTGCTTACTTTAGCTGGAATAAGCGAATATACCGAACCCGCCTAGAGGCGGACCTATGCACTGCAGGTTTAAAAACCAATAGAATTATATGTAAGAAAAGACGTATTTTTTTAAATAAGAATCATCATATCTTACTTTATTGAGCGTATATATAAGGGTCCGATTAGAATTCCAAAACAAATTTGAAAAGTGGGCGTGGCAAAAGGGCGGTTTTCATACAGAAATTTAACAAAAGTCGGTATATGGGGCTCCTTATTCCCTTAAAAACCTCTTGATATTAAAAATTATGTGTTTGTGTCGGGTATTCTATTGTCAGGCTCGCCTGACTATAACACCCTTACTTGTTTTCGTTGCAAATGTTCATCTGTCAAAATGGTTCAATAGTCACAAGTGTACATGCGCTGAAGAATCAAATTTTTAACTCTGATTGTCGTAACCTTATAATTTATCATCCTTGCGTTATGTTAACAAAAGTTTTTCCCAAAAACTGCGTACGTCTAAGAAAAATGAAATTAAAACAAGTAAGAAAGAAAAAGTCGGTCAAGCCCGACTTTGAAATACCCAGCGTCCCGACATTATGAGCGTGGCAGTGGGCGGGCCACATAAATTTTTTCCCTACACCTTTCATTCGCTTTGGTGAACCTATGTTGCGAATTTGAAGCTTCTACGCCTTTTACTTCACAAGTTACGATAAGCCTTTATTTTTGGGCTTATTTGTGGGCGTGACTCGAGGAGGATGGCGTCGTTTTTTCCAGGATATGTCCCTATTCGTAATTTACCAGTACACCAAATATCAATGGAATGTGTTGAGTGGTTCGCAAGTTACAAGCATTTTACTGAAAACATAATAAATTCATTTGTGGGCGTGGCAGTGGGCGGATGTCTCCCATTTTTACTTAGGATTATACTCGGACCCCTATATAGATGTGTGCCAAATTTCGACTTCATTGGTTCAGCCGTTTCGGAGGAGATCCGACCACGGACGGACGGACAGACGGACGGACGGACAGACGGACATGTCTAAATCAATTCAGTTTTTGATCCTGATCAAGAATATATATATATGTCTATATCTCCGGAGCTTAGTTCTCCTTGGTACAGATTCGCACAAAACTAATATACACCGCTTACGCTGGGTATAATTACATGCGGAATGCATAGCTCCGCCTGTAGACGGTCAGACAATCTAGAGAGCTTTGGTAGTCTCCACAAATTTTTTTGGTAGCTATTTTCACACAGATTGAGAGATAAATAATTTCCGTACTTACCAGTATTTTTTTTAACTTCCAAAAAGGAGAATTTTTATGATATTTTGTGATTTAAAAGTTTGATTGTTGCGCAACTTACTTCGAACGTCTGTTTCCAACGAAAATCGCCTTGCGAATGAAACAGCTGCGTAACGGATCATGCTACAGCTTTGCTTCGTAGAACAATAATTAGAGTGAAGCTTCTTTTATTGTCATAGAAAAATTTCGTTCAAAATTTTTTGTTTGTTTTCATTTTATAGCACTTTAACTAAAGCCCGCCTAAAGGCGGGTTTATGCATTAGAGGGTTAATCTACTCCTAGGAAGACACAAAAATCATGAGCAGCTATGGGCACGGAAGCTGATTCGGAGCCGCGCTCTCTCACTCATGTATACGTACACAAAATCGAAAAAGCAAGCAGAGTAATGAAAATTGATTTAGTCTGACTAAAACCTCGAAGCAAGTCAGACGTGTGCCGCATCGAGCGAATAGAGAGAATATAAAAAGACGAAAAAGTACATTGTATAAAAGCGAATTGAAAATTTTTTGACTGCGTTTGTTGCATATTGTAATATTACACGTTTTTTTTCCCCCAATATTTAATAGTTTTAAGCAAAATTGATATATATAAAAAAAAGCAAATAAAAAACATGTTTGATATAAAATATGAAAATGAATTTTTGTTTGTTTGAATTCTCAGAATCAGGCAGAGTGCATTATTTGTTTTAAGGTTTTTACATGCATTAAACAAAAGCACTATTTAGCTTTCCATAGGGAATTCGAAGAACTGAAAGATGAAAATAGAATTTTAAAGCTCTACGATCTAAAACTCGCTTTTATAGAAAAGCAAAACAAAAGCAATAGCGCAACTTCCCAAGAGGACTCTCTGCCTTTGGAAAAGTTAAAAGCTTCTTTTGTAGTTAGCTTTGCATTTGCAAAAAAAAGGAAGACCTTTCGACGATGGTAATTTTTTGAAAGAGGTAACAATAGATATGTTGAACTGTTTTGGAGAAAAAGGGAGAGAAATGTGCAACATGATAAAATAAGTTCCTTTGTCCCGTAGAACAATTACAAGGCGAACTGAAGACATTGCCGCTTTTCTCTTTTCAAAAACAAAAAACACAATAATAAACTCTGAGGCTTACGAGCTCAGTTTGGATGAAACCACAGACATTAATGACACTAGCCAAATGATATTATGCTACAGATCAGTTAATGACAATCTTGAAATATCAGAGGGCATGTTATCTTTAATTGGCATGCGTAGTAATGTTACTGGCGAATCCATTTACAACGTCGTGAACGAACAAGTTTTTTCTTTTGCAAAGAAGGAAAATCTTTCTTCTGTATGCACTGATGGCGCTAGGGTTATGGTTGGAACAAACAAAGGCTTTGTAGGTCAGTTAAATAAAAATGGCATCCACGTTCCTACGTTTCATTGCATTTTGCATCAGGAAAACTTATTTGCGAAGTCAACCAATATGGGAGATACTATGACCGTTGTAGTGAAATTAATTAAACTGATACGACGTGGTCACAAAGCTTTAACTCATCGACAATTTCGTACATTTTTAGAAGAAGTGGATGCCGAGTATAGTGATATACTACTGCATACAGAAGTAAGGTGGTTGAGTAAAGCCAAATGCTTGGAGAGATTTTTCTGTCTTAAAGACGAGATTCTCCAATTTTTTGAAGCGCACCCAACGGCAGAATCAGAAAATTTGATGCCAAAACTAAAAGACGAAACATTTTTATTAAGCCTAGCATTTTTTTGTAATATTTTTTTTTATTTTAACCAACTTAATTTAAACTTACAAGGAAAACAAAAGTTTATTTTTGATTTATTAACATCAATTGACTGCTTTAAGAAACGTTTGGTATGTATTGAACTACAATTTAAGGCAAATAATATGTGGACAACTTTGCCAAGTTTTTATGTATTTTTCCAAGAATTAACTGCCAACATTGAAAAATCATATGTTGATTTTGAAAAAATACGCAATTCTATAGAATTGTTCAATAAACCTTTGCTATGTAACATAATTTTAGACGATGAAAACGCTCAAACTGAATTGAAAATACTTCAAAGTGATACAGTATCCGGTATCCGGTTTTAAAAAACCAAGTTTTTAATCTCCTTTCCATGTTTGGAACCTCATATGTATGTGAGTCCGCTTTCTACGAAATGGTTTATATAAAAAACAATTACAGACATTTATTGACGGACCAACATTTGGAAAACCTATTAAGAATAAAAACTTCTACTGCAAATATCGATTTCGATGAGATTTTCAAAACCATAAATTGAACAACCAAAAGCCTTTTCCTGTAACAGTTATGAAAAAAGCAAATCTGTTTTATAAATTTTTATTTCACGCAAAATATTTTTTCCAGTGCCACGCATACAAATATGCACGCAAAACAACAATGTAGTGGTGCCCATACCTGATCATGAGCTCCACGGAAAAAAAGTTGGCTCTAATCAATAACCGAATTCATGCTAAGACGATCCAAAGGGCGAGTATGGTCAACAAAACAAAATTACTCCCAGCCGATATGATCGAGGTATAACAGGTTGGCTGATAAGTCCCCGGTCTAACAAAGAAAAACACATTTTTTTTGTCAAAATTCGTTTTTATTATTCAACATAGTTCCCTTCAAGAGCGATACAACGATTATAACGACCTTCCAATTTTTTGATACCATTTTGGTAGTACTCCTTCGGTTTTGCCTCAAAATAGGCCTCAGTTTCGACGATCACCTCTTCATTGCAGCCAAATTTTTTCCCTGCGAGCATCCTTTTGAGGTCTGAGAACAAGAAAAAGTCGCTGGGGGCCAGATCTGGAGAATACGGTGGGTTGGGAAGCAATTCGAAGCCTAATTCATGAATTTTTGCCATCGTTCTCAATGACTTGTGGCACGGTGCGTTGTCTTGGTGGAGCAACACTTTTTTCTTCTTCATATGGGGCCGTTTTGCCGCGTTTTCGACCTTCAAACGCTCCAGTAACGACATATAATAGTCACTGTTGATGGTTTTTCCCTTCTCAAGATAATCGATAAAAATTATTCCATGCCCATCCCAAAAAACAGAGGCCATTACTTTGCCAGCGGACTTTTGAGTCTTTCCACGCTTCGGAGACGGTTCACCGATCGCTGTCCACTCAGCCGACTGTCGATTGGACTCAGGAGTGTAGTGATAGAGCCATGTTTCATCTATTGTCACATATCGACGCAAAAACTCGGGTGTATTGCGAGTTAACAGCTGCAAACACCGCTCAGAATCATCAACACGTTGTTGTTTTTGGTCAAATGTGAGCTCGCGCGGCACCCATTTTGCACAGAGCTTTTTCATATCCAAATATTGATGAATAATATGACCAACACGTTCCTTTGATATCTTTAAGGCCTCTGCTATCTCGATCAACTTCATTTTACGGTCATTCAAAATCATTTTGTGAATTTTTTTGATGTTTTCGTCGGTAACCACCTCTTTCGGGCGTCCACTGCGTTCACCGTCCTCCGTGCTCATTTCACCACGCTTGAATTTTGTATACCAATCAATTATTGTTGATTTTCCTGGGGCAGAGTCCAGAAACTCATTATCAAGCCAAGTTTTTGCTTCCACTGTCTTTTTCCCTTCAGAAAACAGTATTTTATCAAAACACGAAATTACTTTTTTTCCATTTTTTTCACAATAACAAAAGTTGCTTTACAAAAGACGCTCTATCTCACAAACTAATTGACTTACAGACGTCAAATTTTGACACGAATCATTTAAAGGTTGCCACTATATAAAAATAATATGCATTTAATACTAGCGACGTCATCTATGTGTCAGACCGGGGACTTTTCAGCCAACCTGTTATAACCCGAAGACGAAGGCCATTGATTTAGCTCCGAGACCGCAGCCGAAAATATCACCAGAACCTGGACTGGTGGACACGACACGCGATCCACGAAACCTCTGTATAATTAAAAGCGATAATGCCACGATACCACCACCCGAAAACATTCTACCCAGTGGGAAAGATGACGACGACGACGACATTCTAAGCATCGGAAGCTACGACCTACAACTGGACAATTGGGAAGAATTTGGAATTGACGATGAGCCAGGTTTTCCAAAAAAGGCACCAATCAATTATTTTGACCGCACATTCCTAATCCCAGAAAGTGAGCTGGGTGATGCGATTCCCATTATTATTAGGGAAGTGGCCAGGAAGGCAGAAGATCACCGAAAGAAAAACGAGCGCCTAAGGATCTCGAAAACAGTCAATGAAGTGACCTATCAGATAAACATTAATCGACGTGGCAACGTTGATATTAAAAGGAAGAAAACTGGAAGCAACTCACCATCAGCATCATGTTCAGCACTACCAGTCCACCCGGTAATAAAAAGGGCATCCGATCCTGGAAAACCCCATCAGAAGGCCAAAAGAGAGAAGATGTCATATCGGGACCTTGACATGCCGGATCTCCTCTGAAACAAAAAAAGTAAGAAATTAGAGCCATTATATAAATATATTATATATATATATATAAAAAAAAAAAAAAAAAAAAAGAAGGAAAAAATAAAAAATATATAAAATATATATGTATGTGTAAAAATGAATAATTTCAGTTAAAAGAATTTAAAGAATGAATTATTGTAATTATGCATATAAATGCGAACTACCAAAATGATAATTTAATATAAAAAATAAATAAAAAAAAATTTAAAAAAGGGGGCAAAATTAATTGTAAATATTCCGCTATATTAAAATTGACTTCTACACTAATGATTATTCACAAACACTGTTGTGAGTCGTACTAAACATAACTAACGTCACGTCACACTCCAACGTCACGCTATCAGCTCTAAGCGGTAAAAGTGACAAAACATACAAAAACAATCGAAACACAGCAAAGGAGTTCGACGACACAGCACCAAGCTCGAAATCCGACACCCTTCAGCAAGAACAACAACAACATAAGAACTCGACTACTGAGAACAATTACGTAAACAAGCATACCGATCGCCGGTACCAAAACTTGGCACAACACCGATCAGAGAAAAGGGCGAGCGGGGGAAAAGACGAAAGACCACGAGCATGCAAGTCAGCAATAAGCAACGGCATAAGCGGTTCAACGTCTTCAAATGTAGACCTACACCAACAATAGAAACACAGCAATAAAGCTATTGGTAACAACAACAACAGGCGATCTAGACGGGCAATCAACGCAACAGAACAACAAGAGCCAGGTGCAACAACAACAAGTGCAACGTAGGCACACCGGCAGGGGAAGTTCGAAGTCACACTGATGAAATCAATCAATATGCAATTTTGCTAGATCGGCAATATTGATCTATTTAAGCGGAGCTTCGATCTACGGAAGAGGACTTGCAGTTTGGAATCGAAAGTCTAATCAGATCTCAACTTTGGCGCACCTACTTACGAGCCAGGACGACAAAGTGTGGATCTCAGTGTTAGCTAGGGAATTAGGGCAGTAAAGTAAGCTAGAGTAGAACCTGTAAACATCATTAAAAGACTTTAATAAAGAAACACCAATGGAAAAGGAGTAAAGAGTGTTTTATTCAACGGAATCCTTTGTTGGCGCTTTACTAGAGGTCCTTCTCCCCAGCAGACACGCAACATTTTATGGCGCAGCCGGTATTCGACTAAGGATAGTCGGGTACGAATCACGATCCTTTCACAACAGTACGGCGTTCAAACTAACAAATCATAACAAATGAAACAACGACTTTTGGCCACAGTGGGGTAAGATTGATATATAATATATTGGATATATTTGAGTTATTCATTGGAACCTACTGAACAGTGGTGAAACCTAATTCAGTGGGGCCTGGGCGTGAGTGAAACTTCCGAAAGGCATTTCAGTGAATAACGACATAAATGTACCGAATTATATCAATTATTTTGTTTTAACCCTTTTTGTACTGCACTGCTATAACCTGTCGAACAGTGGTGAAACCTAATTCGTCAGGGTCCGGGTGTGAATGAAACTTCCGAAGGACACTTTAGCAGCACAATCGCAATAAGGGCATAACAGAGTACCTTGAATAAAAATTTTATATAAAAAAAAAAACATATATTATATATATACATATATATAATAATAAAAAATGGAAAAAGCGGCGCAAGTAAAAGGCGACATCATCCAACAACAAGAATTACAGCTTTATCAAAATACGCATACAATATGGTGAGTACAAAAAACTTTGAATAACAATTTTTTCACCCAGAGTCCTTACTGTTGACGATGAATTTCAATACCTTGGTTGAATATAGATATTTTAGAAAAATGAGCCATTTAGAGAAAATCCGTAAAAATAATTTCAAGAAACGGTTTTGTAATCATAGCCAAAATGTAGCTCGAAGCGAAAAGCCATTGAGTCGTCAATACTGGACGCTAATTTAAAGAATTTTCAAGTCGAGTTTGTATTAAAACAAAAAAAAAAAAAAAAAAAAAAAATGGCATTCCTTAAAAACGCAGACAGAGGTAAAATTTTGTTTGAAGACTTAGACAGACCCGGGATTTATTATAGAGTAAAAAATATAGAAAGTAAAAAGGAAAATCTGTTGAAATTGAAGACAGATTTTCGAAATTTTGGAGTCGAAGATGAAATTAACTTAGAGTTTGTTAAAAAAGTAAAAAATGTTGAGAGTAAAAAAGAAAAGTTATTGAAGATTAAGCCTCCATCAAAATCAGATGAAAAATTTCATTTGATAACTTGTTTTCGTTCCGAAAATTTAAAAATATTAAATGAGAAAAATGAAGTAAGTGAAGTAAATGAGCAAGACAGAGAAAGTTTATCCCTTTGCCAGGTAGATAATAAAAAAGAACCATCTGAAGAAGGCAAAAGAATTGAAACTTTGATGAATAAAAACGAAGATATACTAAAATTTTTATTTTTATCGATATCTTTTGTGTTATTCAGTTTAAGTTTTTTAATCGAAAAAGCCATAGTAAGCTGTGTTTGGGCTTATAAAATCTGGGATGAACATAAAAAACAATTTAATGGTAAAAGAGTCAGTAATAATAATGAATCTACACTTAACATCGAAGATTCGCAGTCTGTGTCCAACGACATATTCGCAGTATTTCCTTGTGAACAAACAATAAATGATATTGTTAACTTGTCAGTGGACAATGGGCCGGATAATAGTTTGGTTAAGTCAGATGTGTTGAAAAGAGAAACTTATTCACGAAAAAGTAGATTTGGAGAAAATATTGACATTGAGAAAAATGTAGAAGTTATGCATTCTGAGCTTAGTCAATCAGAGTCACTTCAACTCGTCGTTCCCAAGATCGATAAGATTTGTATTGCAGAGGCAGTTACGATCAAAGCGAGGGAAGCGAAAGTGGCACCGATTTTAGAGAGCTTTGTGTTGGACGATAAGGAAATTCAGAAAGAAGAAATTAAGGATCAGAAGGGACTATCTAGCGGTGGGGATGTTTCGAATAAAAAGTCGAATGTATTGGATTACGACTTCGACGAGGAGTTCGAGGGTAATTTTTGTGGTAAAAATAGAAATAAAAAAGATGAATTCGACAAGGAAGTCGAGAATAATTCTTGTGGTACTATACGAGATGGTACTAATGGTAATAAAGAAGTAGTTGAAGATATTTTGAAAGGAAACCCACCAGATAGACATACAAATCCCCATGAGGAAGTTTCTGTTGAAAGAGTAAACCTGAATGAAGAATCAGAAATAAGAGAGCTGACGTTGTACGAGTATTTCAAAAGTCCGAATGTAATGCAAATATCAATTCAAAAGTTTTTCTCCATTGTAAAAGAATCTGTTCTCATACAAAGCAAATCTAAATTAAAAATATTGCTTATTAAGATAAAACATGCAAGAGATTTAAAAGATCTAGACAAATTTTTCGCCCATAATTACAATGTGCCGTAGCTTTATTAAAATTTCAAAGTACTGTCCCAAAAACATAGGTTTATCTCGATTAAAACGAGAGCTGACTGTTTTTATATCTAATCATTATTGTCACAAAAAATTTCTTTTTAATATCGCTTGCTGCGATGTCTAAATAAGGAATGACAACGAAAAATAAAAATTCAAATAAATTCCGTTACAAATAGAAAAAAAAAACTTTTTTGCTTTGTTTTTGAAACATTGGAGTTAAACGAATTTTAAGGTTTTGGAACATCTATTTTGTCTCATATTGTAAATGCAGACGTTTCACCTCTCCGGGTAAAGAAATTCACGATCTTGAAACAACAGGAGGGGCTCAGGGCAATTTATGTCTACTTCTATAATCATTCAAGGTAAACCAACGAGAAGGACCGAAAGAATTTAAGCGACCAAAAAGAAGATATAATATGTTGGTAAATATAAAAGGACGTATATACAAATATTTGCAAAATATTGGTATATTTGTATATCAAGAGACATCTAGTTCAAAGCAATACCTTGAAAAATAGGTATTTTAGCGGTTAGATAAAACCATTTACTATTTAATAAAAATAAAAAAATAAATAAAAAAAATATTTAAATCATAAAAGTCCATGTAACTCATTTTTATCGGAAGTTTAATCATAAACTCACATCTTAGACACAAGAAGCATTTGGACGCACAATCACATGCATCCACATGATTCATGAAATAACACATACATAAGCACCTATTAAAGTATATTGCTTTGATTGTGCATGAAATTTTAGTTATTTGATTCGTCAGCAGTCGCCTAGCACTGCGGCACCGAAAAAGTACTTGCAATTGAACAAGCAATTGCACATACTTCCATGAATATATTTGAAAAATATATTCCTTATTTGTTTGCAATCTCCCATTAAGAGGGGGAAGGGGTCTATTAAAATAGAAAAATTTTGAAAAAAACGGAAAATTAACTTTGGAACATAAAGTCAAACGAATGCAACATACTTGCATAATCTAAAATCATTTTGACCCTCAAAATTTTCGAGCCACATACTTACATATGTTTATAACCCAAATTCATTTTATTTGAAAATTTCGACCATCCTGAATATATTCAATAAGCAATTGATTGTAAAAAAAAAAGTTAAAAAAAAGAGTTTTCGAGGAAATACTAAAATTTTAAGAAATGGAAAAAAAAATTATGTAAAATCAATGTCACTCTCAAAATTTTCAAGCCATTTGAAAATTTCGAACAGTATAAATATATTAAATTAGCAATAGGCTACTTGACAGTATGCAAAAAAAATTATTTTTTGTTGACTAACCTATTAAATCTGAATTTCTGAATCGAATTCATTTATCAGAAAAATAAAATAATAAGCTATTTGCCTAAAAATCAAAGAGAAAGAAACAAGTTTTTTATAATTTTAACACTTCACCTAAAACGTTTTTGATTGGCTGAACTGAAAGTGACGTCAGCTCTGCTGCTTTGTTTACATTTTGCTGCTTTGTTTACGTTATGCCAGCTGTTGCTTTGACAGATTCATTTTCAGAACCTAAATCAAATTTTCATTGTAAAGTGTAAAGTAAAGTTTCTAAATGGAAGAAAATTTTGAAAAAGCAGACAGCAGAAATCTGCCACTGGTGGATGCAATAATGATTGGGCAGTTTTTCTCCACAAATAAAAATTTTTACGGCGCTGAACTCCGAAATGTTAAGACAGCAATGTAAGTACCTCATATTAGCCTACTTCGAGTACAAACTAACTAAAAAGTTACTTTCCTAGGTCAGGAAGGGAGTCTTATGGAGACGACGCCATTGGCTATGTCCAACTGAAAAGAAAAGTTGGCCTTTGCACATTGAAGTGCAAAATATGCCCAGAGCATAAAGTGCGGACTAAGCCGTATAGAGTCTCATTGGTTATAAATGAAAGCAAAGGCGAGGTGGTTTCTTGTGACTGCTTGGACTGTGCGGCTTCGGAAGGTGGCTGCAAACATTCAGTAGCTTTCTTGATGTGGGCTCATCGAAGAAGCGAGGAACCATCGTGCACTCAAGTAGAGTGCTACTGGAAAAAGTCAAAACTCTCCAGGGTTGGTACAGAAATGAAATTCGTCACTGTGGAGCAAATCAGCAACAGCAGAAATCCCAAATTTGAACCAAATGACGCTCTTTTGAAGGACTATCTGCAGAAGGCAACACAGAAAAAAGTATCGAACTGTGAGCTATTACACTATCTTACGGGTATCAGGTCACAAACTAATGATATTCGAAATTTTTCAATTCATAATTTACTAATGGCATGCAGTGACGAAATAAAAAGTGATGTTGGCCAGGTTTGTCAATTTTTAAGACATAATCTGGATGAAAGCAGCGTAGCTTTAATAAAAGAGCAAACGAAAACCCAATACAAAAGTTCTCTATGGCATGAACTGCGATATGGACGAATTACAGCGTCGAAGGCGCATGAAGTCTGCCACTGCCAAACGCCGAATGGCTTATTGGTAGCTACAATTATGGGAGCAAGAACACCGGACACATCAGCCATGAAAAGAGGGCGAGAGATTGAACAATCTGTCCTCAAATCTGTACAGAGAAAATTGAGGAAAAAAATTAAACCTTGTGGATTGTTCCTTTCGAACGAATACCCAATGGTTGCAGCTACTCCGGACGGTATTTGTTCTGATGGTGTAGTTGAATTGAAATGTCCAACCAGTGAGATAACTAAATCAAAGTATATAAAAAATGGAAATATAACACCAAAATGCCTTGCACAAGTGATGCTTCAAATGCATTTATCGCAAATGAAGAAAGCGTTTTTTTGTGTAGCTCACCCAGACTTCGAAACCACCAACGAAGTAGATATACAAATTGTCGAATATGATCGCGAGTTTGTATACAAATTGCTACAAAACGTAGCTAAATTTTGGGGAAAAAATGTTTATCCGCTATTAATACGTACCGTTAAGTGCTAATTTTGAATCTTTGCTCTATGATTTTAATAAAATACGGCTCTTTTTATATGTCCAAAAGCTTATATATTGTATTTAAAAACAGTAACCAGTATTACATTGCCAAAAAAAAATTTTTTTAAATTATCTTATAAGCGAGTCCTGCAAGTTAATTGAAGCGCATGCTATTGTAACCACGTCGTCAAGTACGCGTAAAAAGTTTCTATTGACCACACTGTGCTGTTTAAGCATGTGAAACTCCCTAATTCGCCTAATTACTCTCTCTACATGTATTCTTAAACTGGCAATAATTTTTGTTTGTCGCACTTCGTCCTTTGTAAGTTTAGTTCCTGATGCTACACTCGGGGGCCTCAATAATTTTATTCCTTTGTTGTTTAGCAACTGCTCAACATGCTTAAATCCTCTATCAGCCAATATCAGGGTATTAGGCTGTAAATTATTTAAGAATTCACAATTTTCGATTATAATTGTATCACTTGCTCTTCCTCCAAAGCCAGGCGAAATATAATTCACTAAGCCGTTAGGTGTGCAGGATATTAAATATTTTACAGTGTTGCCTTTTTTATATTCTGACCAAGTAAGTGACTGAAACATTGACTTGGATGGCTTCTGAATGTCGATTTCCAAGCAGTCTATAATACAACTTACATCATAGTACTTGTGCCGGAATGAAAGAGGCAGTGTCTTCTTAATAGAATGCTTGTCTAACTTAACAATGAATGGCCTTAATACATTAGCAATCAGTGGAACATTCTTTAAAAATATTTTACTGCTGTAGGAAAGTGAAAGACCAAAATTGTCCGCCAGCTCACAGAATGTTATATTCAACCTAATCTTTTTCAAACACAATAAAATATGCTCAACTGGAATGTTGGTGTGCTTCTGTATAAGCTCGACTATGAAGTATGATTGTTCAGGGATGCCAATGTAAAAGGCTGGTTTTTCGGCAATTAGGCGCAGTGTCATTTGTAGGGACTTCATTTTTTCAACATCTTCATTTGTATCCGTTGTTCCCGAGTCAGAAATTTTCGATGAAGAGGTATGCGCAAATGAGGAGTCTTGCTGTTCAGGAGCGTCTGTGGGCAATGAAACAGAGCAGTCTGATATCTCATTTTCATGAAACTCAATCCTCTTTTTGACGAAATCAAATCCAACTTTAATTGCCTTCTTTGGGACAGGAAAATCATCAGCCTTGAAAGGAGATGTAAAACTTGACGTGGTGCCAGATTTATAAGGAGACACAGAAGTGTCTTTTGTGACCACCATGGTTTGCGACGCCTTGCTTCTGAAGTGCTTTTTTCTGGTGTAAACTTGAGCAGACTTATTTGCTGTTTCAACAGGCTCTGTTGAAGTACTTTTGTCGCATGTTTGCAATAATTCTGAAATAAAAAATCTTTATTGAAGCTTACAAAAAAATAAATAAATAAAATAAACTAAAAATTTCCCACGTTTAACGTAGTGCCTGATTTATAATATTTCAGGAATTACTGCGCGTAACAATATGTATAACAATATACAATTCAAAGCGTAGTTGATTGAAACTGATTCCATATGCTTGGGTGTGTTGAACAGGAATTTATGTCGTTATTGGAAATCAGGCATAAAGGCAATATGTTTGTGTTTTAGTTAATTTCAGATTCTACTTACCCAGCGTCAAAACATTATTTGCTACCAAATTTTCCTCCACAATTGCAGTTGCTTTAACATCTTCATGTTCCTCAGTATGGCTCATGAGTTCTTCTTTTTGTGCTGCATGGCGAGAAGATCCAGCCTGACTGGTGCTTTTTACTGTGCCTTGCTGACAATCGAATTTAAATGGCATTATTCCTTTTTTCATTAACACTTGTTTGCTAAGCCCCATTTGATATTGATAATAATTGGCCATGTCTGTCTGTATCTGAAGTAATCAAACAAACAAATGAATAAAAAAAGTTTGCAGGAATACTCCTTATCTTCTGCCCCTAATTCAAGAAGACATAAGTTTAAGCCTTGCAATATTACCTATTATTATTAAGGAAAAAAATGCTTACTCACATTGAAGTGATCTTCACAGAAGTATAGCACTGTAGTGGCCGCCGTATTCTGGGGACTTCTCCCTGCAAGTTCCAACCACTCTTTCCTTATTTCGGCATCATGTGGAACATAGACAAACACTTTGCTGGGAGCGATTCTTGAATTATTCCTGCATCCCGGTACTGCGCACGATTTAAAGCTCATTATTTCTTTTTGCTTGCAGTGAGCGCGAACAATTTTTTGACACTTCAACACATGCCCAGCAAACATTGAGGTTTGAGAATCATTTTCGAATGATTTTATATAGAATATATTTCTCAAAAACAAACATTTTACATCGATTTGAGAGCTATTTGAGAATGATAGCATTAATATCAAACATTATTTCTTGATTTGAAAATGATTTAAGAATCACATTCGAAATTTAATTTGAAGGAAAAAATTCCCAACCCTTCTATTTTTGCTTACTGGGTTTTAAAACATATGTTTATAGCTTCACAGTTTCTTAAAGAAAGAAGTGACGTCACTTTGAGAAAACTATCGTTTTCGCGGCACATTTAAAAATTGAATTTTTATCTTCGGTTTTCTAATTAAATACGCACCAGAATTTAAAATTTTCAGGTTTTATTGAGTAAACGAATAAATCTAAATAACATAAAATGGTTTTCAAAAACTTGTCAAATAGCCTATTGATTGTTCTTCAGACGAATTTTTAAAAGAAAAATGTAAAAAGTTTTTAATGAAGTACTAAGACTTTAAGAAGGAAAAAAAATATATATATATATTTAAGTATTTTCATTTACAAATGCTATCCGATTTAAAAATACTGATTTATTAGAAATTGTAAGAATTAAAAAAAAAAAAAAAATATAATAGCAAAGATTTCGATCCAATGAAAAAAAAAAAAAAAAAAAACTAATATAAGTATATCACGGTTTGAAAGAAAATATGAATTAAAATTCATAAAATATTGAATACCTATTAATTCTATAAAAAAAAGTAAAATAAAACATACATATGAGAATATTGTCAATATCGAAATGTTTGAAAACAAATTGACCAAATATAACAATAGTTTAAAGGTAGAAAGTACAATTCTAAATCTTCTTCAAAACACTGAGATCCCACACCGGAACAGCAACAATCAAGACAAAACGCATCATAGAAGCAGCGACATCAATTTTCATCACACACCGGCACAACTATCAAGAAGATCGGGATAATTAGAAATCACCACACCCACCCAAGCAAGCAACCTACCAGAGCATTACCAGTGACATCGGCGAGCCCATAGCCACTATCAGCAGACATCAGGGCAGGCTGACCCGAGTCTCAGATTTCAACCTGGTAGCCGCAACGTTTTTATGAACAGTCACGATGCTCGTGACTTGCCGAGGAGGGGAGGGATGTTGTGAGTCGTACTAAACATAACTAACGTCACGTCACACTCCAACGTCACGCTATCAGCTCTAAGCGGTAAAAGTGACAAAACATACAAAAACAATCGAAACACAGCAAAGGAGTTCGACGACACAGCACCAAGCTCGAAATCCGACACCCTTCAGCAAGAACAACAACAACATAAGAACTCGACTACTGAGAACAATTACGTAAACAAGCATACCGATCGCCGGTACCAAAACTTGGCACAACACCGATCAGAGAAAAGGGCGAGCGGGGGAAAAGACGAAAGACCACGAGCATGCAAGTCAGCAATAAGCAACGGCATAAGCGGTTCAACGTCTTCAAATGTAGACCTACACCAACAATAGAAACACAGCAATAAAGCTATTGGTAACAACAACAACAGGCGATCTAGACGGGCAATCAACGCAACAGAACAACAAGAGCCAGGTGCAACAACAACAAGTGCAACGTAGGCACACCGGCAGGGGAAGTTCGAAGTCACACTGATGAAATCAATCAATATGCAATTTTGCTAGATCGGCAATATTGATCTATTTAAGCGGAGCTTCGATCTACGGAAGAGGACTTGCAGTTTGGAATCGAAAGTCTAATCAGATCTCAACTTTGGCGCACCTACTTACGAGCCAGGACGACAAAGTGTGGATCTCAGTGTTAGCTAGGGAATTAGGGCAGTAAAGTAAGCTAGAGTAGAACCTGTAAACATCATTAAAAGACTTTAATAAAGAAACACCAATGGAAAAGGAGTAAAGAGTGTTTTATTCAACGGAATCCTTTGTTGGCGCTTTACTAGAGGTCCTTCTCCCCAGCAGACACGCAACAACACGAACTTTTTTGAATCACTTTACCTTTAAGAAAAGAATTCAAACAGCGACCCTCCATGGTCCGTCATAAAAAGCTGAGAACCCCTGCCTGCCAATTGGCACAGTCAGTATTATGCAAACTAAAAAGAAGAAGAAGGAATGATGAGGAACGAAGAAGATCGGCAAGTAAAACTTAAAAAGGTTAATAAAAAGGAAATCCCACCATTGTGATACTTTCATGTAAAGCAGTTTCGTTGAGTTTTTGCATGTAAATATCACAATGTAGACATTCACAAATTAAGAAGAAAAGAGGAAAAAGTTAAACACTAAGAACTGAAAGGAATACCTGGCCGTGAGTAATCCTAGGACTGTGATGTTGTTGGGTGATCGGGCTTTATTAGTCATTTTCGCGTTGTCTGTCCAAATAGCTG
>JAIPUU010001062.1:0-60719 GCA_020466095.1 Chlorops oryzae
AAAATATTTCTGCTACGCCTAACTTCTGCACGCTTTGGATTAACTTCTTGCTTTGTTTTCAAATATTGAGTCTTAACCAAATTTCGACCAATAACGCATAGATTACCTACCCCAACTGCCGCGCAAGGGCCCCAGGATCATAACATGGAAATATCTTTTTCTTTGTCTCCCCATTTTACGTGGTATTCACAACGGGCCCATTCGGTACCTAATTGTGTCACCCTCGGTGGCAGCCACACTAACCTAACTAACAAACAGAAAACATTGACTGACTACTTTGATGCATTTCTTGTGAGAAAAACCTTCCTTCCAATATTTTATTTTTTAGCAAAAACCTTCCATAAAAAAATTTTTTTTTTTTGAAATCTTCTTTCAAACATTTATTTATAACATAGAAACATAAAAATATCTAAATTTAGGTGTCAAATAAACCTTATTTTTCCACCAAAATCCCACTGTGCAAATCAGTGTTGCTTACTACTCGTACGTCTGTCAACGAACCTAAAGTCAGCAAAGGAAGGAACTGAAATTAACCTCCAAATCATATATCGACTGTTTAATGCTCCCAAAAGGATATTAGGTTCAATTTCCGTTTTTCTATTTCCTCCTCTCCAAGCTAAGAAAGGAAATTCGCTTTTCATATCAATTTTCAAAGGACCTTTTCGCACATCGTCTCCAGGTACACGATATATTAGACTCTTTCTTCATGCTTCACATTACATTGTGGCTTTTTTTTTTTTTTTTTTGAATTTGCAGCAATATTTGTTGACGCGTTGACGCGTTGCAACACCTCATCGTTGTGCAGTTTACTCTATTCCAATGCAGCTTGAGTATGCACAACGAAATTGTAACTGAAACTATGCGCTCTCAGGAGGTCCGGCGGTTGAGGGGGCATAATGACACACTTTTGAAAAATGTCATCACCAACGCCCGATGCCGACGCCGACGCCGATGCCGACGCCGAAAAGACAACGCGAGACGATGGAACCTGGCGGGAGGCGACGGGACGGTGTAACCGGCACCACCTTAATTTTACGCTTTCAGCTACGCATCGCACGTCATATCCATTAGCATAGATGGTATAATATCATGCATTTTCGCAAGCTTTTCGAAACTTTTTTTGTGTGCAAACAATGGAATAGTAGTTTATCTTTTGTTGGAAAGTGAGGCGGAATGTTCCATTAACCAGCTTTGTTCCGTGCAGATATTCAAACCCATTTGCAATTTTAACTTGACATATTGGAAATAATTTTTTGTTCTCTTCCAGCCATGTGTGAAGGGACAAAGGAGTCCAAATTAAAGCTTAAGAAATATATAGTTTATAAAATATTCTATAAATACTTTAAAGCCAGCTTCATACTTGATGTCAATCGGAAGGCAATACTACCAAATATGTCATTTTGAAATGAGTAACCCTCCGAAGACATCATCTTCTTTTAATGAAAGTTGAAATCATCCATCCATTATGGAGATGCCTTCGTTCCGTATTAAGTACTTATTAGCAAAATGTTCATGTACGGCATATTGGTCCGAGCTGTCGCTGTTGTTGCAAATCTCCAAATGTTTTGCCAAACGGACACACAAACGAAAAATTTTCCAAGCACAAAATACTCTAAATCATAGAATAAAATCCAAGCAGAACAAAATCTCTGGCATGCATTGTGAGTTTCTCGCATGCAAAGTTTTCTTCCACGTGTGTTTTTTTTTTTTTTATTCTTTCAATTTTTATTTCTAATGTATTCCGTTTCCATATGCTTTGCTGTTGGGTTTTTTCTTTTTTTTCTTTCTTCTCTCAAAACACTACCCCAAAAGGGGTCGTTCTTAGCTCTAAAATATATGCTAGTGCCTTTTCACGTTTTATTTTTGTTTTTCTCTCTTTTTTCCTGTTTGTTTTTGTTTATTTGCATTGTTTTGCTTTCATTAATGCAAACATTGTTTCACAGTTTCATTGTTCATTGTTTACTCTCGCTATTGTTAATTCTTGGTGGTTTTTGTTGAATCTATTTTTCGTTTTCTCTTGCTGTTTTCTGTTTATTTTTTGAATTTTTTTTTTTGTGATTTTTGCCCCTCTACTTTGGATTGTCTGCACGCCGCCTTCTGAGGCATTTGCTAATCAGTGACGCTTAATACATGCTTTTGTTGCTCGCCTTATGTGTTGCTGCACGCGTATTCATACGATGTCCAACAACAACAACAACAGCAACAACGAAGAATATAGCAATAACCTAAACGCGTCTGCGATTGTATCCGTTTCCTTGACGCTTAGTTAGCCCCTTTGGTACCAGTTCGTTGCCTCCGGCTTTCCATTGTTTGCGGGCAGTGGTCCATATTTTATGGAGGCAAGATATACGCTTCGCAACAAAGCAACAACAAATTATGTTGGAAAACATATGTTTGCAAAAAATTTTTCAATAAAAAGTTAAGAGTAAATAAAAGGCCCATGGGCTCACAAAAGCAAAGAGAAAAAAAAGGCGAAGCGCTGAAACGTTTGCGTCATTACTATGAAAATATGCGGGCTTGGAAGGCCATTGTTGTTAGGCGTCAAGGCGTTGAAAGTATTAAAGCAAAAGCTTAAAAATGAACGGATTCGTTTAGAAAATATGGAATTTTTTTTTCGGTTTGGTAGGCATCAAACAAAGAAGCAACAAAATGGACGGTATCAATTCACCGATGAACCTAAAAATAAATATTCTTTGGTAGCCCGATAAAAATAAAAATAGAAATAATGTCTAAGGAATATGAGATTGGCCGTCTATTTTAGCGGCCACGATGAAGTAAATTTTGAAAATGTTGAGCTTTCAACAAAATGGAGTGCGAGGAGAAAAAGAGCAGAAACCCACCAATTCATAGATGGGACAGTACAAATAGATACACAAAGCGTGTAAAGGAGAAACAAGTAAGTGTTTTATAGGCAGGCGAGCCTTACAATAAAATACCCGACACAGACACACATGTTTAAATAATTTTTAAAGCACGCCCAAAAAACAGGACCACTAAGAAGGAATATTCAACAAATTTTTAAGGCCATTAGGGGCCCCTATATAGCGGATTTTGTTAGATTTCTTTATAAAAACCGCCCCTTTTCCACGCCCACTTTTCCAATTTTTTTTTTTTTTGAATTCTAATCGGAGGCTTAAATATACACTCGAATTCTGAGCTTCAGTGAAATATTTCGAAAAATTCCGATTTTGAAGCAGTTTTGGAAGTTTTGAGACATACCCTAGTACTGGAGGTACCCTTAATAATGGACCGATCAAGAAAATTTTTTGGAAGGATGTTTATGGCTACAAGGGAAGCATAAGTGAAAATTTCGTTCAAGTCCCATTTGAATTTCGGGCGTAGGAGACAATTTTCGAAAACCGCCCTTCTCCCACGCCCACTTTTAAATTTTTTTTAAATCACAGTACTTGCCTTTAAACTTGTTCAAATACCAAATTTCAACAAAATATCTTGAAAAACTCCGATTTTAAAGCAGTTTTTGTGATTTTCGTAACAGACCCTAGTACTGGAGGTCCCCCTTAAAATGGTCCGAACGGATCCATTCTCGAACTTGGTCTTACTTGTGTCCCCGTGAGCACGTATCCATAATTTTGTCAAGATATCTCAACTCCTTCGATAAGAAAACTGTATACAAACAGACGGACAGACAGACGGACGACGGACAGACAGACAGACGACAGACAGACAGACGGACAGACGGACAGACAGACAGACAGACAGACAGACATACGGACATGTCTAAATCGAATCTCCTGGTGACGCTGATCATTTCTATATATATATTGTATGGTCTATCTCGACTGGTTCTGGGACTAGACTAGAAATTCTCAAAATTTCAGTTTTGCTTAAATTATTGCTAAAAGTTTCTGTATAAAGCAAATTTAAATAAATCGAAATGAGTTAACCTGGAAAAAGTCCTTGGACTTTCAACAGTTTCTCTGCCCAAAAAAAAGTCGAATGAAATCTGCTAAAAATCTTTGTGATTACCCAGCGGAGTATTTAGTAACGGATGACATTTGTAACCAAAAAATTCATTAGTTAATTAAGTTCCGCTGAACGATCAATAGAAGTTGTAATCGGATGCACCTTAAACAGGTAATGAGTGGACATTCCGCTTACCACATCATCGGTTGCGTAAACTGATAAATATTCAAAAAAAATTTGTATTCATGAAAAAACGGCTAAATCCTTTATGAATAGCATCAGAATTTCAATTTCACTTCTTACACATTCGAAGAATTGGTCATCGGGTACGCTAAGCAATGGTAATTGATGAATTTCAGCAGACATCTACTTGTTAAGGTCCATTGCATATAATAAGTAATTACTTATTATTACTTATTCTATGGTTCATTGATTCTGTAAGAGTAGAGCCGTTGAATGTATCGCTTACGACTTCATAGAAAAACCACTGGGTAGCAGAAGCGTTCTAAGGAGGGGTCGAAGGAGACACCCGCCCCGGGCGGCAAATCATATTTTAAATTTTATAAAGGTCTTTTTGTTTGGCCTGCATTATGGCCCCATTGCGCTCCGGGCACCCAAATATCTCACTACGCGACTGCTGGGTAGCTGCGGATCCAGAATATTTTATATCATGATATACTGGAATATTTATTTTTCATATTTTTTTATTTTTATTTTTATTTTAGTTCCCTCGAACTAACTCCATCATCCGCCCCCTCATTAGATCAGTTTACGTTCCCTTAAGCGGGCAATAAAATTAATCTGAGCATATTTCAAGAAACATTTTCGATAATGTGAATCGATTAAAAGTTCAGCAAGCGGCCGGAAAAATAATGCAACATGGTAAATATTGTATTTCGAAAAAATTAAAAGCACATCACTTGATACTATATGTATTCATAATCAACGCATATAAATGTGTGTTTGCGTGTGTGTGACTGTGTGTGAATAAAATGAAAAACTCGTTTTAATTACAAGGCAATTAATTAAATTGAAAATTATGTGTGCTGACATAATTTCGAAGAATAATTTTTTATTTTTCATTATTTTGCACATCGTCAGATATGTCATCAATGTTTGCGGCATGCTGCGGTATACATAGTTATGTTTGTGTAGGTACGTGTATCCACTCATGTTGTCCTGTATCTCCCCTGCAGTATTTGCGACCGGTCCTGGGTGGACCTAAGGAATCAAAGCACCTCTTTTAACGTACTGCTGTCATTGAAAAATCACCGATCTCTTTTCAAAGCGTGTGTTTGCGGGTGAGTTGCTGTGCATGATTGCCTTTGTATGAACTCACCCAACCACGTTCATTTCGGGACTGGACGAGGATGAGTCCGATAGAGGTTAACCGCTCACAATTCAAATAACATTGCGGACGCTCCCACATGGGCTTGTCTAGGTCGGGTCCTTTTTACACCGAAACCATTTCATTGCTACAGGGTCCTCGCTTGCAATAGCTGTAGAATGAAACAACGCGGTGATTATGTCACACATGCCTCTTTGTCATAAATAATAAATAAATATTTACATTAATCCTTTTTAACGCAACAAAACGAACGCTGAGAATTGTTTGTACGACCATCATCAATTGTACTTTTCCGCAGAGCGTGTAAAAATAAATCCTCAATTTTAAATATTAAAATTATGCACTTTTTCCGTGCTAATTTTTGAATACATACCTACAAGTATTTAAAAAATATACATTTTTTTACATTTTGTTTTTTATAGTGTTGGTGCTTTGAGCCTAGAGGCATAATTAAAATTCAAAATATTTCTTTAGCGACAAAATTCAGGTAAACACGATTGCAGCCGCACACACACACACGTGGTTGTGGTGCATAAATTCACGCTAAAGCAAATATTTTTAATAGTCTTTAATGTCTATTTGGGTGGGTGAAAGGACGAAAACGGTTGGCTTTAATAATAAATTTAATCCACATACAGTGTAAAGAATGCGAACTGATCTATCATACGGCTGAAACGTGAATGAATTACTTTAACAAAGCCGCTCAGCTCAGCTCAGCTCAGGAACGAAAACAAAAGAGTTGCCAAGATAAGCTAAATAACGTGTTAGTTGTAGGTGGAGGTCCTGCTGCCAGCGATGCGTTTCATAATTTTCCGGCGCTCATAAATTTTTCTGGTAACGTGACTAGTGCCAAAAATGTGATAAACAGATTGCGAAAAACTTTTAATAAATTTTGGCAGAGGAAAATGAAAACAGAACACTGTGAAACCTTCAATGTGAGAACACTCAGACCGATAATGGTTCAAAAATTCCGGACAAAATACGACCAAAAACATAAATCTTTTGATTTCGTCCAAATAATCAGGATCCACCGTAAAGTTAAAAAGGTCACTCTTTTGCTAAATAAAGAAAATTAAATAAAGAAGAAGAACTAAGAGCACTAAATATACAAATGCATTTTTTTTTTTTTTTTGGAACAGTGAAAGCTTCGAAATGCGTATTTTCATGGTTACCAACACTTCCTTAGGATACGTGGGAAGTCGTGATATTTAAGGTGAATTCAAAGGACAAAGTTTTATGAGAGCTTTCACTGTATGTCTTAATGTTTAGAGCATGTTTCTAGTTTTAGAGCTGATCGTGAAAAAAATGCTTTATGACGACCACTTTTCGTTGGAACCTCTTAAAAATATAAGCCCATTTACAGAAAATGTAATCATTCCTTCCATCTAAGAAATACGGCACGCGTGCCAGCCGTTTTGTTGCGAGATAAAAAAGCATTTCTTCGCACGTAGAACAAGCGCTACGCCACATATTTTTAGTTTGTCGTTCACTGGTTTTAATTTAAATTCATTGATAGTTGGAAAAAGTGCGTCTGTGCGTCCGTAACGGTGACAAATCTTTGTTCGTTCTTAAATTAACCGAAAGAGGTAAGAAGACAACAGGACTTCATTTTGTGCACATCCTTTAAAATGTATGTATATTTAAACCAGTTAATTCTACGATACAGGAATAAATTGTTTTTTGCGATTCCATACACAATGGTGCATCAATCGCAGTATCACAAGATGCCCCCAGAGTGTACCCATTTTGCCTCATCAGTGGGCGAACCTGGGTCGAGATCCGATGCTATCATCGCCTCATTAATACCACAGTTCCCACGATACTCCACGAGGGGCCGTACATAAAAGACCGGGCAGAATTCTAAAACGGATCTTTGGGCATCCGGGTACCACACCAACACTAATTGTAGGTCGTATGGTGAACCCTGCGTGCATTCCCCAAAAGGCTCCTGCACTTGCAATTTGACCCCATACCCGAATCATGTATTGGTGAACGTTTGGCTAAGGTCGGCGTGTTTGCAAGGCCCGCGGGGAATTCAACGATACTGAATTGCGGAACTTGCTTCCATTATGCATCCATCACACACTGAGCGAACTTTACCATGACTTTTTTTAAAAATTCGCATTGTTATTCACAGTCCTTTTGATTTTCGAGCTGAACGAAAATTTCAAAAGAAAAATTGTTGAGTCAACAAAATTTTTGGTTGATTTAATGGAAATATGTTTAATTTCATTTCTTTTCGTTCGCTATAATTCTCATTTGTTTTATAAAATATGACATAAGATTTTTATTCATATTAGAACTTTTTAAGCATTGCGAAAGCAGTCACGACAACGGAGTGACAAAATCGGATGAAGTCTATCCGATGGCTACTTTTGGGGTTATGTTCAGCAGAGGGGTCTGTGGCCATTTGCTTTGAATGTTAATTAAATTTGTTTTGAAATTTCTTCTTGTATAGGTATTTTAGCAATTTTTTTTTTTTTAATTATCTTGTCATTTCAATTATGTCCGTGGTTAGTTAAACAATTTAAATTTAAATCCATTTTTGAAAATTATCATGTCAATTCAACCTGAAAAATGGTTGATTCAAAAGGAAAGTCTTTATTTTTTCCAATAAGAAAAATTGTTAAAATTAAAAATATTCCTTGTTGGAGCCGTTTTGTTTGTTTGTCCTTTTGATTTCACCAGCTTTCTGGTTGATTTTTTTCTCTGTGCATATTCTTTCCATTGTCTAATCTATTCATTGCGAATAATTGGAAAGCCGGCACCCCAGCATGAGAAGACATGGCAAAATGTGGTCTGACAGCCCTTGTTCGTATTAGCGTTAAGGATTTTCACATTTTTTGCTATGAACCGCAACACATTTCGTAGGCCGTAAGCGGTAATGCATACGACCCCATACACCATCCTAGTATACTTGTGTTCGAGGGTGGCCGTTTTCTAAAGTAAACGCTTAACACCACCACCACATAAAGTAGGCTATTGGTAGGCAGGTCGCTTACAGTCTCGTATACTTTGCAGGCTATTGGTAGGCAGGTCGCCTGCAATCTCGTATACTTTCTAGCTATTAATAGACAAGTCGCTTACAGCCTCGTATACTTTGTAGGCGGTAAGCACTGTTGGCCACTGGGTTGTAGCATAAAATTTACAGAAACACGCTGCTCACTTTCAGTAGAAAGAAATTTTCTTCTTAAGAAATTGTTAAACTTTGTAATGAAAGTAAAATTGAGTCGTTTATAAATTGATGTAGACCAGCACGGTACCGGGTATGAAAGCTTCGGCTAACTGATGTTCTTTATTATTTTTGGTATTTTTTTTTTCTTCTTTTCCATAAAATGGCATAACTAAGTAGCTTTATGGCCTTATTTCTTACGAGACGCGTATATGATATGAAGAAATCTCCACACTCACGTGCGGTACTTTATTATCAAAGAGTACGCCCCATGATCGTGAAGGTATGGTACAGTAGCGCAAGAGTAGCGTCGAAAGAAATATCAACGACTGAGTGTTTATTCACGTTTCGTTTTGGGGGGGAAAAAAGCTGCACGAAGTAAAGTTATAATATTGTGTAAAATAATATTGTACTTTTTGCAAAGGAATATAAACAAGACACAAGCCTTGCAGGGAAATACGAATTCACAAAAATACAAATTACACACTCGTATGTGCATATATGTATAGTTCCCTGTGCACTTGAAGTAACACTCATAGCCGAAAATGACAGCTACGCACGTTTGCGTTCTTTTTACGTGCCGCAGAAAATATGAAGTTGGAATGTTTTTCTTAGGTTTTTCATTTTTTTTTTTGCGTACAATTTCCATTGTGTCATGGGAATATGTTCGACTAATAGATAGACAAATGGACAGATAAATATGAAGGTAAAGTGATGTGTTCACCGTAGGTACTTTCGTGATGCCTAACTTAGAACTTTTTGCTTGAATGTTCACTTGACTAGAATAAACACGAAGCACTCAACTGAGTTAATAAATATAAAGTGGAAAAAATATTATCAGATATATTAGTTCAATAATGTCTCGGCTGTATGATTTCAAATGGAAGATTTCAAGTAGAAACAGATGGAGCTTTCATTTTTTCTAGGCTTAAAATAAACACGTATCAACGACCATCATTAGAGCTCTCTTGAGTGCGTCAATGAGCTCCACACGAACGAAAAATTACTTTTTCTTTTTTATATAGAATCTTTCTATTATAAATAATCCCTAGTGCGTAAGCTAGGGTGACCATACGAAACTTTTTGTGAAGAGGAATTTTTTTGCGCGTCTTAAATCGGCCACAAACGAAGGAGGAGAATTTTTTCGTCTGAGTGGCGAGAGATGGCTGGGAAGGAGTGAGAGAAGCACCTCTTTCATTTTCGTCAATCAAGGGACCGGAAAAAAAATTCGCTACAGAGAGAATTCGTGATAAGGCGAAAAAAGGCACTACAAATTTATCGAAAAGGCCTTCAGAAGATTCGCTATGGAGAGAAATTCATTAAAAGAGTTTCGACTGTATAAATAACGAAAAATAATTACTTTATTAGAGATTTTTTACTAAAATCAAAAAATATTTATATTTCTATAATTTTTAAAAGAAATAATTCCATACAAGTTATTTTTCAATATTTCAGTTCAAATTACAAATTAAATCCGTCGGCATATTATTTCATTGTCAGAAGTTAAACTTTTAATTAAAATAATTAAAGAAGATAAAGAGCTAGTTCAAACTTCCAACAAAATACTAAATCGAAGAGATAGGCGGAGAAAGGAAAAATAAAGTAAAAAACAAGTAAAGAAGTTTACATCGGCTAAGCCGATTGCACACATACCTTTTCCTCCGCCTTAAATATGTTGAAACATTACCTTTACAAAAATTCCTGCCCTTTTCGTTGTTCTAGCTACACATTATCTAAGCTTCGATTTAGCTTCACAAACTCGAAATTATATTTAAGTACAAATTTTTTGCGAATGGTGGGCATGGTCAAATTTTAACCCTTAGAGGACATTTTGTTTAGCTGCGAAATACTCAATTCAAAATAGTGAAAATCAAATTTTTGCGATTTTCGCGAATGGTGGTCAAATTTTAACCTTAAGTGACGACTTTATTTGGCGGAAAAATACACAATCGGAAGAAGCAAAAAAAAATCATTTTTGTATACAGATATGAGAAAAAGAGAAAAAGTGTTTTTCCTAATGTGTAGGATGATGACCATAGTTATAGCGATGTCGCAATTTTTTTTCAGCGAAAGCTTAAGTCTACATAATAGCTATACACACACCAAATTTCAATAAGCTGGAATGTATAGTAAAAAAGTTATTCAGGAAAAACGTTAAAAATCGTGATTTTTGGAACTTCTGAACCACTTTCCAAGACCCAAGAAGGGACTACGAAAAAAATTTGTATGCAGTTTTTCGGACATTTACCTAGTTCAAGTCCATGCCAAATTTCAATATGATATCTTTCATGGCTTAGGAGTTAATTACGAAAAACTAAAGTGTGACCGACAGACAGACATGGCTAGATCGATTCCTCTTGTCACCCTGATCAAGAATATATATATATGTCTATATCTATCGCGACTCCTTTGGTATGTTACATACACCGTGCCAAACTTAATATACCATTTCCTTCGGAAAAGGTATAACAACCAATTACTAAATGAATGTCTGCATACTCATATAACTTATTGCTAATAAAATATTGAATTAGATAGAATTTGTATAACGTGTAGCCTGCCGGGTTTTTCTTGATTTTATATTTTAAAGCGGATTTGATTAGAGGTATGTACAGAGTCAGTGAAGAAAGACCTTCACGAGCTCCAGTTTCTGCATTACGGAAAAATTGCGTTTCGACTCTACTAAATAGGAGGCAGTTTACAATTTAGAATTTTCTTATTCCACGCACTTATGCGATCAAACACGCCCACACTAAGGACGTACCATGCGCAGCATGCTTAAAGCCACAGTTAAGTTGAACATAAAAAAAAATTGAAAATAATAAATGTTTATATAAAAATTTCAAATAACACTTTTATTCGGTATTTCCTGATCGGCCATTGGTCGGGATTAGGTCAAGTTTCTTTCAAATCCGGATGAAAAATATATTCCAATCCATTATATTTCGCCGACGTTTCGGCGGCTTTATTTCGCCTTCTTCTAGGGTGCAAATTTATTTATTACTTCCTTTAAAAAAATTACTTAATATAAAGAGCTTTATCAGCTTACACAATTCACTAAAGCTAACTAACAGGTTTTTCATATACATATAATCACGGTTCAATTAAAAAAAAATTAAATAAATAAAATAAATAATATAGACCGAATTGATGATTTTATACATATGTATTATAATACAATCGATAACAAATTCAACAATTTTTCGATTGAAAAAAACAGCAAAATATAGAGCAAACGCAACTTAATCACGTAGGGGATTGAAATATGATAATTCAACCTGTTGCCACTCAATATTTGACTTAAATTTGAATTGAATGGACTTTGGCTTTACAGTTATAAACGAAAAAAATACCTGACTTTCGATTTGGCAACTCCGGTGTCGACGGGTGAACACAGGGCTAGAAAACGAGAGTTCCCCAGGTTCAATTCCCACACAAGGCGAGTAAAAAAAAACCTTATTGAATCTATAATAATACACGTATATACATATACACGTAAAACCCAAAAAGTTTGTATTGATTTATTTAATTTTTTATTTTTTTTGGAAAGCAGTCGATTAGAAATATATCTTGGAAATGACTCGAAAACGAGGTCAAATATGAGTCGTAGAAGACTCGAGAACGATCATAAATGTGAGTCAAACAAGACTCAAATATGATAACAAATAAGTGTGACTCGAAAACGACTCGCAAATTGTATCAAATATCGCTCCCCAAGAAGAGTCGTTGCTGGGGCTTAATTTCTGATCAGAAAACGAGCGCATATTTGATTATAGGGTCATTCCATCGTTTCGGGTGTTACATTTTTTTTTTTTGCGTACAATTTCCATTGTGTCATGGGAATATGTTCGACTAATAGATAGACAAATGGACAGATAAATATGAAGGTAAAGTGATGTGTTCACCGTAGGTACTTTCGTGATGCCTAACTTAGAACTTTTTGCTTGAATGTTCACTTGACTAGAATAAACACGAAGCACTCAACTGAGTTAATAAATATAAAGTGGAAAAAATATTATCAGATATATTAGTTCAATAATGTCTCGGCTGTATGATTTCAAATGGAAGATTTCAAGTAGAAACAGATGGAGCTTTCATTTTTTCTAGGCTTAAAATAAACACGTATCAACGACCATCATTAGAGCTCTCTTGAGTGCGTCAATGAGCTCCACACGAACGAAAAATTACTATTTCTTTTTTATAGAATCTTTCTATTATAAATAATCCCTAGAGCGTAAGCTAGGGTGACCATACGAAAATTTTTGTGAAGAGGAATTTTTTTGCGCGTCTTAAATCGGCCACAAACGAAGGAGGAGAATTTTTTCGTCTGAGTGGCGAGAGATGGCTGGGAAGGAGTGAGAGAAGCACCTCTTTCATTTTCGTCAATCAAGGGACCGGAAAAAAAATTCGCTACAGAGAGAATTCGTGATAAGGCGAAAAAAGGCACTACAAATTTATCGAAAAGGCCTTCAGAAGATTCGCTATGGAGAGAAATTCATTAAAAGAGTTTCGACTGTATAAATAACGAAAAATAATTACTTTATTAGAGATTTTTTACTAAAATCAAAAAATATTTATATTTCTATAATTTTTAAAAAAATAATTCCATACAAGTTATTTTTCAATATTTCAGTTCAAATTACAAATTAAATCCGTCGGCATATTATTTCATTGTCAGAAGTTAAACTTTTAATTAAAATAATTAAAGAAGATAAAGAGCTAGTTCAAACTTCCAACAAAATACTAAATCGAAGAGATAGGCGGAGAAAGGAAAAATAAAGTAAAAAACAAGTAAAGAAGTTTACATCGGCTAAGCCGATTGCACACATACCTTTTCCTCCGCCTTAAATATGTTGAAACATTACCTTTACAAAAATTCCTGCCCATTTCGTTGTTCTAGCTACACATTATCTGTGCTTCGATTTAGCTTCACAAACTCGAAATTATATTTAAGTACAAATTTTTTGCGAATGGTGGGCATGGTCAAATTTTAACCCTTAGAGGACATTTTGTCTAGCTGCGAAATACTCAATTCAAAATAGTGAAAACCAAATTTTTGCGATTTTCGCGAATGGTGGTCAAATTTTAACCTTAAGTGACGACTTTATTTGGCGGAAAAATACACAATCGGAAGAAGCAAAAAAAAATCATTTTTGTATACAGATATGAGAAAAAGAGAAAAAGTGTTTTTCCTAATGTGTAGGATGATGACCATAGTTATAGCGATGTCGCAATTTTTTTTCAGCGAAAGCTTAAGTCTACATAGTAGCTATACACACACCAAATTTCAATAAGCTGGAATGTATAGTAAAAAAGTTATTCAGGAAAAACGTTAAAAATCGTGATTTTTGGAACTTCTGAACCACTTTCCAAGACCCAAGAAGGGACTACGAAAAAAATTTGTATGCAGTTTTTCGGACATTTACCTAGTTCAAGTCCATGCCAAATTTCAATATGATATCTTTCATGGCTTAGGAGTTAATTACGAAAAACTAAAGTGTGACCGACAGACAGACATGGCTAGATCGATTCCTCTTGTCACCCTGATCAAGAATATATATATATGTCTATATCTATCGCGACTCCTTTGGTATGTTACATACTCCGTGCCAAACTTAATATACCATTTCCTTCGGAAATGGTATAACAACCAATTACTAAATGAATGTCTGCATACTCATATAACTTATTGCTAATAAAATATTGAATTGGATAGAATTTGTATAACGTGTAGCCTGCCGGGTTTTTCTTGATTTTATATTTTAAAGCGGATTTGATTAGAGGTATGTACAGAGTCAGTGAAGAAAGACCTTCACGAGCTCCAGCTTCTGCAACACGGAAAAATTGCGTTTCGACTCTACTAAATAGGAGGCAGTTTACAATTTAGAATTTTCTTATTCCACGCACTTATGCGATCAAACACGCCCACACTAAGGACGTACCCCGCGCAGCATGCTTAAAGCCACAGTTAAGTTGAACATAAAAAAAATTGAAAATAATAAATGTTTATATAAAAATTTCAAATAACACTTTTATTCGGTATTTCCTGATCGGCCATTGGTCGGGATTTGGTCAAGTTTCTTTCAAAACCGGAGGAAAAAAATATATTCCAATCCATTATATTTCGCCGACGTTTCGGCGGCTTTATTTCGCCTTCTTCTAGGGTGCAAATTTATTTATTACTTCCTTTAAAAAAATTACTTAATATAAAGAGCTTTATCAGCTTACACAATTCACTAAAGCTAACTAACAGGTTTTTCATATACATATAATCACGGTTCAATTAAAAAAAAATTAAATAAATAAAATAAATAATAAAGACCGAATTGATGATTTTATACATATGTATTATAATACAATCGATAACAAATTCAACAATTTTTTCGATTGAAAAAAACAGCAAAATATAGAGCAAACGCAACTTAATCACGTAGGGGATTGAAATATGATAATTCAACCTGTTGCCACTCAATATTTGACTTAAATTTGAATTGAATGGACTTTGGCTTTACAGTTATAAACGAAAAAAATACCTGACTTTCGATTTGGCAACTCCGGTGTCGACGGGTGAACACAGGGCTAGAAAACGAGAGTTCCCCAGGTTCAATTCCCACACAAGGCGAGTAAAAAAAAACCTTATTGAATCTATAATAATACACGTATATACATATACACGTAAAACCCAAAAAGTTTGTATTGATTTATTTAATTTTTTATTTTTTTTGGAAAGCAGTCGATTAGAAATATATCTTGGAAATGACTCGAAAACGAGGTCAAATATGAGTCGTAGAAGACTCGAGAACGATCATAAATGTGAGTCAAACAAGTTACATTTTTTCGATGAAAGTATAAATTTGTACTGTATTTTGAAAGAATATTTTAGCCATTAAAGCACTTTATTCTCTTCGCTTCTAGTTGTTTTATCTAAATTTAAAATTAGAAAAGTTTGGCATATAGGATAACAATTTTACAATTCAAAAAGTGTGCGTTTCGTGTGTTACACAATTCTGCCTCTATGTTCTGGCCACTTTACATTTACTTGAAATTCAGCGAATGCTTCTAGAAAAATCTTCCTTCCAATTACAGGCCTAGAAACGAATAATATTTACTAACTGTCTACATCACATTTACTTTCAAAAGTTTTGCTTTGTTTTTTTGTTTAAGTTTTACGTTGTTTCGAGTGTTACATGGCTCTGTTTCGACGCGAACCTCATTCAGCTTTTCACTTGAGTACAGATTTAAAAGACTAATTTACTTAAGCATAACGCGTTTCTTCTAAACTTTTAGTTTCGAAAATTATAAATTGGATTATTTTATTTCAACATTCATCAGATTTAATGCGAAAATAAAATATTTAGATTTTCAACCCCAGTAGGGCTGCCATTCGTACTTTTTTTAAGAGTACATGTACTTTTTTCTGCAAGAAGTACTTTTGAATTTACAAACTCCAAAAAAGTACGCAAATGTACTCTTTTTCTGGCTTCGTACTCTTTTTGTACTGTTTTTCTGAAAAGGTACTATACATTTTGGGGAAAATTTTTTTTCGGCTGGTATGATCAATTTTTGTGATGTCTGGTAGCTCGAAAACGATGCAAGTGGCAAGGCCAGTCATGCCAACTCTTACGAATGAAAACTGGCTAGATAAGCTCAAAAAAAGGCTAAAAAAGGCCAAACAAATTTTGAAAACGGCCCAAAAAAAGGTTGTTATTTTTATATTTTATTTTGGTTCTGCTTTATCAAACACCGTCCGATTTTTAATATTCCCGAGGAATTTTTCGCTGCGGATTTGAAAAAAACTTCTCCCATTCTATATAAGCAGAGAAGAAAACGTAAAAGGAGCAAGAACTTCGAAAATTTTTAAGCAAATATCATCAAATTCTCCCTATTATCGACGGTAAGAGCAAATCGTTTTCCGCGGAGAAAAATTGCTAAGTAAAAAAATCCCAGCCACATTCATTTACAAATGGTCTTATAATATAAGTACAAAGAAAACAACAATATCAAAGAAATCAAAGTTTAACAAATTGATAAAAATATATACGAGTATGCAAATGTCTTCATCTACAGTATATCGTTCCAGTTCTTGTTGAAATCCATAAAAACTGGTATCCGGCTCTGAATTGCATGTGAGTACTTACTTTTTTGCATTTCGCAAGATATAGACGTGCATAACGTGTCTGTAGACATGGTTTGGTGTGTATTCGGTCCCAACGTCTAGATATTTGTGTTCACATCGGAAACACACCGGAAAATTTTGGTGTGCACACCCGTTTAAAACAAGGAAATATAAAAATAGCTAAAAAAAAAATAAGGGGCTTTTTTTACGACATTTTACGTTTTAAAAAGAATTAATTTGTTTTTTTTTTTTTTGTTAATTTCATAATAAATGAAAAACTAAAATTGTACTCTTTTTTTCCTCCTTGTACTTTATTTTTTTGCGGGATGTACTTTTATGTGGTGTTTCAAATCTGGCAGCCCTAAACCCCAGTATCGTTTGTCATGGAATGACCCTAAATTAATCAGAAAGGCGACTCGAAAAAGACTTGCTTTTGATCCGAAATTTCAAAAAATTCTAGCAGTGTAGTATAAAATTTCCACTCATGGTCAAACAAAATCTTACTGTTTTCGAAGTCAGGTGTGTGATTGTTTGCTAGCATATGTTGGGCTTAGGCTTTTATTAATTGTCGATGATTCAGCCAAAGTAAATAGTTGTGGTAAAGGTTACGGTTCGATTAGACGGGTTTTCCTTTATTATTTTCGATTCCTGGTTTTACGGCATGTAATCGATCCTTCAAAAATGTTGACTTAACGTAGAAATAAAGTAACACTCTAGAGGTATCTTAGTACTTATCACTCCTCTCATGCGTGTTGGATACTTCTCAAAGCAACGTGTCAGTCATTAAGCAGTAAAAAACTATACACGAATACTTTGAAAGTGAACAAGGTCAAACATTTGCTGTGATTTCTCAAACGATGACGAACTCGCTGACTACTTAATTGACGAACAAACTCCTAGTGAACGTATGAAAGCGAGAAAAGTTCCAACTGCGAACGCCTTAATTAAAAGGTGGCGCAAGTAGAAATCCCTGGAAAACAGCAATTAACACGAATGTTGCACAGTCAAATTCGCGAACGTATCTCAGTGAAAATTTCAAATAGAAACACTAAGGTAAACGGCAGAGTAAAGATCAAGAGAGCGTGAATGTATAGTTAAACGTAGAAAAAGAACGAAGAACTAACCATGAAAATGTCAAGGTAAAATGTTAATGCAACCAGCTACATTATTTTCAATAGTGAGTAGGTCTCATAATTATGTACAGAAATTGTATATGGAAATAAAAATGAAAAAATATTTGAAAAAAAAAAATTAATTCAAGTGAAAATTTTAAACGAAAGGAGAGATCTGTTGATATTTATAGCTATGAAGGGGAATTTCCATGATTATGTACTAAAAAGGTGCTTCCCCACTTCGCAAGTAAAGCACTTTTAACATGAATTTTACGTTCCCACGCTTAGTGTGGTTGATCAAAAAACACTTTCAGCAAGCGAAATTCTTCTTGATAGAAAGTCTTAGAGCAAGAAAACTTGCTTCTTCAGGAAGTAAAAGCGCTCTACGTGCCAAGTAAGTAATAATGTCTTCTAAAACAAAACTTAACTTTACACGAACCCAATGGTGCACTAACAAAAGTTCGCTAAGTTCAAGTCGATTTTTTAACTCGTTCTGGAGATGTAATTGAATTCCAAGAGCCTCCTTAATTGCTTATGGAAACTCATTCTGTATTTAAATGAACTGTTTTTGCTTCCTGTGAAATTTGCGTCAATTTCAAGTTTTCAGATACAGAGCAAGCATTTGAAAATGATTAGAAATGATAAATTCAAATTTATTTTGAGCGGGTAATATAAAAAAAACCGGTGAGACTGGCTGCAATATTTTAATTTTTTTTTTTTTTTTTTTTGAATTATTGAAAATATTTTTAATCATTGTTTTATAAGATACGAGCTACTTAGCATGTTATTCATCAGTAAAAACTAATCTATTTTGAATTTTCCAAAAGTCTAACCCTAGTTTATATAAAGTGACCTTCCGCCATTCGCTCTGAGACGCATTTTCTTAACCCGATTCGCACGTCTCGCCCATGCAGTTAAGGCTTCATTTCATTACAAATAAAATGAGAATCCCTTATTCTTTTGCCAAATTTATTAGTTTTCTTTTTTGGGGGTTGCATTTAGGCCTTTTTAGGCTATTGTGTTTTCTTCCCTTTTGAACATATAAGCTTTATTTGCTCTTGGGGTATCAGTTTCGTTTGACCGCCTGACATTTGTAGCGCTATTATTCTACTCATGTCGACATTGATATGGTTACCCACAAGACCATAGAAAAGATTTATTTACTCTTCATATAAATGAGAACGACTCGAATATGGTGCTTTTATATAAATACCCACACATATGTACATATGTATGTACACATATTCTTATATTTATGCGTTTAAGTCAGCAAAAAACGCATGACTCTAGCTCTACAGCAGCTCATTTATGGGCTTTTCAAATTGTCTTTCGCCAATAAAATATGCAACTCGCGTGCTGAGGTAATGAAATCTCTGATAATTTTATTTATTAGCAATTTGTGCCTCTTTCGTTTTTATTCACATTCCTTTTTTTTTACGTCGGGGAGGGATGGTGGGGTTGGGGGTTCTTTTATTTGCTTCTGTTCGTAATTTATTCTTTGTTTTTAAGGGGCTTTGTTTGGGCTTTTTCGTTTGTATGCATGAAATTGATGAAATCTCGTTGAAAGAAATATGAAAGAAAAATGAAAGGAATAGGTTTGGATCTTGGTCAAGGATTATTTCAAACCAACGCCTTTAAGCATGAAAAAAGGATTCAATAAGTTAAATGAGTTTCCAGCACAGCTAATGGAGATAAAATAAAATAATTCATTGCGCTTTGAAACCGTCCGGACATGATGATGAGAATCTTAAACTTCTATGAAGCGGTCACTGAACCACTAGCGTGAGACCACGAAAGATTCGTTCAAACACAATCAACGTCACCAGGACATTCGATTAATCCCTTTCATCCGGTCTGTGTATCTGTTTGTCTGTCTGAACGCAGCCTTATTGTCTTAACGAAAATTGATTTTAATTTCGAGCGTGAAGTGAGTAAGAACGGCTTCAAGAACGGACTTTGGCATCAATGTAGGTATGAAGGGGGATAGTTGATTCTACTCGCCCATAGTACCCGGAGAATTCAAAAAATTTTGTGTAAATCATCCTCAACTATCCTTCATATAGCTTCCTGTAGATCATTGCTATCTCTCAATTCTCAAAGGACTGCCGAAGTAGCAACTTCCACCAAAGTTATTCTAAAGGAGCCTTGCCTTGATTTTAACAATTTTTTGAGTCCTTGAATATGTTCTAAAACCCCTAAAAAATTTTAAGGACTGGAATTTTTCGAGACTTATTCCTTGACAAAGTCTTTTTGAAGGACCTCAATGTGATTTTACGAAATTATAAAACATGGCGTGGCAGACCGGTTGCTTGGGTAAAAAGTTTTGTGTGCCCATTAAACTAGGGAAAATAGATAAGTCGATGTATTGGAGCTTTTGTCATGCTCATAGGTATCCTCTTAAAAAATTACCTTTGGTGGGCGAAGCCTGAAATCCACCTTGAGAGAGTATTGAGAGTATTGAGAAATGTCCAAGAGTTGACCAAATAACAATATTTTTGGGATAGCTTAAAGGGCTAGAGAATTATTGAAAGCGAAAATCCAAAAGTTTGGTTTAAAAAATTTATCACTTAAAACGTAATTTGTGGCTCCGCTCAGCCCTGTGAAGTTGGCATGGACAACGGCGAATTTTAAAACGAAAGGTATGTCATTCGTTTGCCCAAGGTAGGCCCACTTATGCCCAGGAAAAATTTTCGTTTGCCCACCCTAGGTTTAAAAGTTATAGCAAAAACAAAATTTTCGGTGTGAAGTTGGCAACGCTAACGGCGAATTTTTAAACGAAGAGTACGTCATTCGTTTGCCCAAGGTAGGCCCACTTATGCCCAGGAAAAGTTTTCGTTTGCCCACCCTAGGTTCAAAACTTATAGCAAAAACAAAATTTTCGGTGTGAAGCTGTCAACGCTAACCGCCGAATTTTTAAACGAAAAGTACGTCATTCGTTTGCCCAAGGTAGGCCCACTTATGTCCAGGAAAAATTTTCGTTTGCCCACCCTAGGTTCAAAACTTATAGCAAAAACAAAATTTTCGATGTGAAGCTGGCAACGCTAACCGGCGAATTTGTAAACGAAAAGTACGTCATTCGTTTGCCCAAGGTAGGCCCACTTATGTCCAGGAAAAATTTTCGTTTGCCCACCCAAGGTTCAAAACTTATAGCAAAAACAAAATTTTCGGTGTGAAGCTGGCAACGCTAACCGGCGAATTTTTAAACGAAAAGTACGTCATTCGTTTGCCCAAGGTAGGCCCACTTATGTCCAGGAAAAATTTTCGTTTGCCCACCCTAGGTTCAAAACTTATACCAAAAACAAAATTTTTGATGTGAAGCTGGCAACGCTAACCGGCGAATTTTTAAACGAAAAGTACGTCATTCGTTTGCCCAAGGTAGGCCCACTTATGTCCAGGAAAAATTTTCGTTTGCCCACCCTAGGTTCAAAAGTTATAGCAAAAACAAAATTTTCGGTGTGAAGCTGGCAACGCTAACCGCCGAATTTTTAAACGAAAAGTACGTCATTCGTTTGCCCAAGGTAGGCCCACTTATGTCCAGGAGAAATTTTCGTTTGCCCACCCTAGGTTCAAAACTTATAGCAAAAACAAAATTTTCGGTGTGAAGCTGGCAACGCTAACCGGCGAATTTTTAAACGAAAAGTACGTCATTCGTTTGCCCAAGGTAGGCCCACTTATGTCCAGGAAAAATTTTCGTTTGCCCACCCTAGGTTCAAAACTTATAGCAAAAACAAAATTTTTGATGTGAAGCTGGCAACGCTAACCGCCGAATTTTTAAACGAAAAGTACGTCATTCGTTTGCCCAAGGTAGGCCCACTTATGTCCAGGAAAAGTACAGAAAGAAAACTACTGTGCGAACATTTTTGCAAGAACACGATCTTGAGTGAATATAGATAATATTCTGAACACAATTTGTATCTATATGGTCTAAGAGTGACAGCCTTAAGCCAGAATGCCAGAAGAAATTCTGTTTTCCCGCTAGAGGTGATGTTCTAATTCCGCTTAATATCGTCAGTTATTATCATGCATATTCAAACTTTATGAAGACTTAAATGTTTCCCTACTTCAACTATTTAACAAAAAACGCCTTGGATTAAAAATATTGTTATGTTATTTGAGGAGGTGCCCACTAAAACGTTACATATCAATCATAAATGATTTTACACAATAAGAAAAAATTTGATTACACAATAAAGGTTTGAATAAAGCTCTGTTCCATAAAGGGCAAAAATTTCCTTCTTTAAGTATACTTCAATTCAGTCAATCATAATTTAATCTTTTCTTTTCAAAACCATGAGAGAAAAAAATGTTATGTTTTGGTGCAACTAGCAGTAAATTTGTTACGTTTGGGTGAAATTGGTTGATATCAACGCCACATATTGCGAAATTTTATGCGTTTTTGTGCAAATTCAGTTAGGTTTTCAATAGGATTCAATTTAAATCGGTCTGCCTGCCCAACTTATTTCCTTAAAATCCCACTATCCGATAAGTAGATTTTCAGATTAAAGGTACCCAGCCCAAAATATCACTACTTCTGCAGTACTTCCGAAGTGGTGAAAATTCATACTGCGACTATTCGCATTACCAACCCTTACTTCTAATGAATTTTGTTAGGAGATGGCCGCTATGTTCAGTACTTCAAAATTCATGTTTTATTCATTAAAAAAAGCAGTGTATGACCCTGGTCCGCATGAAAACTTCATTTGGGCAAAGAGAGCTGGCTAGCCGAAATGTATCAAACGTCCATAATTATTTCATTTGAAAATAGAGTATATATAGAGTATATTTGAAAAAATAGTATACGCCGCGGGGATCTGAGAGGAGAAGAAAAAGAATATGTTAAAAAATTTGGCGAATATGGCCATACTTCATCACTTCCTGATTGTGACACATCATCGCCTTTGGATAAGACTTAAGAGTTTTCAATTCTTGAAAACATCTTAAGTACAAAAAAGTTATAAAACTTATTGACAATTGTAGCGCACAGATTGAAAAACATTTTGTCAATGAAAATTTCATAGAGTCTTAATTGAAAATAGGAGCTGTACTACTCTCTTTCAATATGAAAATTTCATTTGAAGAAGCATGCCTGTTGCAACGATACTCTTGCTTCTGTGATATTTTCACTAGAATATCCAGGTTCGAAAAAGCACCAATTGGCCTCTTTACCAATGGAATGCTTCACTTCTTCTAGCATTGATGTTTATTTTCATGCATGCGATAATGTCCAACTGGTATAGTCATTGGAACAAGTTTACTAACCAATATATCGGCTGCTAAAGTGAGAGAAGTCTTCAAATTTATTTAAGATATCAGCTTTCGAACTGTAAGGAGTTGCCGCATCGTACTTGTAGACGCACACGGGATAGATAAGTTATTTGGAAAAAGATTTTTACGCTAGGAATTTTGCCTCGCAATGCGCTCATTAATCCAGAGCTTATGCATTAAAGTACTGAAGCAACATGCAAGTTTTCGACGAAAATAGCCATTTAAAACCGCGTTCGGACCAGCGTCTGGAGAGAAGTTTGTGCATCTACTGACAAACACTGGGGCCTGAGACTCTTAATGCCTATGTTACGCAAGGCTAACAGATGGAATTTTAAATGGTGACGGATCTTAAGGAAAAATTTTTTTCATATCGAAAATACCGCTGGACTGTAATAACAGCACTTTCAATTCGGAAACAAGCTCAAATATGCTCACCAAGTTTTACTTTTTTAAGATAGCAAATCTGTTTCAAAATACCCACCTATATTTTTGAATCTTATTTTACCGACATATGGCAGATTGGGAAAAGCATTTCTCTCCAATTTCCGTGTGTATAGCCGTCCAAAATTTGTTTTGCACCAATATTAAGCATGGCAAAGAAATTTTCTGGAAAAGTGGGCCTGGACAAACGTAATAGTGTAAAAAATTCTTTTTCATTTAAAACGAAAATTCCGTTGTGCATATGTTTTCCGATATGCTAAGGTGGAAATGAAATTTTCTGTCACAAGGCTCTTGGAAATCCTTTTTTGAGGATTCATCTTCATCTTCACTTGCACAAAATTTGTTTCGCACAGGAGTTTTACTGGTGTCAATGAATATTTTTCCTGGACATAAGTGGGCCTACCTTGGGCAAACGAATGACGTATTTTTCGTTTAAAAAATTTTCCGGTTAGCGTTGCCAGCTTCACACCGAAAATTTTGTTTTTGCTATAACTTTTGAACCTAGGGTGGGCAAACGAAAATTTTTCCTGGGCATAAGTGGGCCTACCTTGGGCAAACGAATGACGTACTCTTCGTTTGAAAATTCGCCGTTAGCGTTGCCAACTTCACACCGAAAATTTTGTTTTTGCTATAAGTTTTGAACCTAGGGTGGGCAAACGAAAATTTTTCCTGGGCATAAGTGGGCCTACCTTGGGCAAACGAATCACGTACTCTTCGTTTGAAAATTCGCCGTTAGCGTTGCCAACTTCACACCGAAAATTTTGTTTTTGCTATAAGTTTTGAACCTAGGGTGGGCAAACGAAAATTTTTCCTGGACATAAGTGGGCCTACCTTGGGCAAACGAATGACGTACTTTTCGTTTAAAAAATTCGCCGGTTAGCGTTGCCAGCTTCACATCGAAAATTTTGTTTTTGCTATAACTTTTGAACCTAGGGTGGGCAAACGAAAATTTTTCCTGGGCATAAGTGGGCCTACCTTGGGCAAACGAATGACGTACTCTTCGTTTGAAAATTCGCCGTTAGCGTTGCCAACTTCACACCGAAAATTTTGTTTTTGCTATAAGTTTTGAACCTAGGGTGGGCAAACGAAAATTTCTCCTGGACATAAGTGGGCCTACCTTGGGCAAACGAATGACGTACTTTTCGTTTAAAAATTCGCCGTTAGCGTTGCCAACTTCACACCGAAAATTTTGTTTTTGCTATAAGTTTTGAACCTAGGGTGGGCAAACGAAAATTTCTCCTGGGCATAAGTGGGCCTACCTTGGGCAAACGAATGACAAACCTTTCGTTTTAAAATTCGCCGTTGTCCATGCCAACTTCACAGGGCTGCTCCGCTCCAATTACTTCAAAATTCTGCCATCGTTGTTCAGATATATTAAATATTTTATGCTGCCAGACATTCAAAATATTTCCATTGCATATGAAGCAAAAACAACAAAAATGATAGCAAGATAATATTTTTTAATTTTTTTAATTACCTTTAAATCTGTTCATCGAAATTATTTAAATTGTACCGTTGACCCATGAAAAGTTTTTGCAAACGTAAAAAAATGGAACGTGATATTCACGAAAAGTCAAATTGTGTTGAGCACACACAATTTTCGGTCATGATAACAATGAATTCTGCTATTAAAATGTAAATTATATGACGAGTTTGTTCAAAAATTTCACTTCATTAAACTAAACAATCTCAATGACTGTAGTTTGGCTATCAACTCATGACCATGACTTCCACAATAACGAATGCCAAAATAGAAAGCCACACACACACACACACAGGCACTCGCACCCATATACATGCACAAACTGGTGGGAAAGTATATTGAAGCGTAAAGGCAGCCCGAGACCAGAAGGAGGCTTAATTAAAATTTTGCACTTAAGTATATAAATCCCACTAAAAACGAGGCTAAGAACAACACGACGAACGAGCGACCAGCCTTAGCATCCGTTCAATTCGACTCCGAAGGCACTAAACTAAATCCGAGGTCGTTTAGATGGCACTTTAGCATTATTTTTTAACACGGCCCTAATGCGAATTTCATGACTCAACGACAAAACGCCCAAGCGGTTCAGAGACAGCCAAAAAAGATGGAGTGAGGTGGATTGGGGTGGATTGGATTGGGGTTGAGCGGAGTGCAGATAACGGGGTTAAAAGTACTTGAACCCTAATGTGAATATAACGCGCTACGTTCGCAAAACTGACGCGTCGGAGCTGCTAGAGCCAACGGGCGACAATACGACAAAGAAACCGACCCGAGGACGACATTGACTGAGGCATAATTGCCACTTTACGATGCCACGAAAATGGCTCATTTTACTCATTTTACGCGTTGCAAGGTGGCAATTTGGGCAATCTTGCATCAACGCAAACTGAAAGATTTGACACCATGCGTACAAAAAATAACACAAAATGCCAGTTTGGGACAATTTCCTTGCAATAACCATAAACCAGAGCGTATTTAATGACGAAATGCGAGCGGTGCGTGCGTGCCATATCAGCTAATAATTTGTAATTAGATCGGTCTTAGAAAAAAAAAACCTTTAAGCTTTTCACTTCAGCGTATCGTTGAATCTGCCTTAAACCTTTTTCACAAGCATCAGCAATAACCATTGTACAGAACGATACACTTAATATTATTGGAATTTCATGCTATTTCGCCTTAAAGCCTTTTCAAATAGAAAGGAAGAAGAAAAATCCATCCTAGACGAAGCCGAAGATGCGAGAAGCGAGAAGCGAACACAGAAAGCAACTATAAAAACTTTATGAACGTAAAAAGCTGCGCTGAATGTCACGATGCTGTCAAGCGCCTGTAACTAAAGCCACAATGTTTCCACTTCCGTTTCCGTTGTATTTTTATTTTTCATTTTCGTCTCGTTCCGTTTAAAATAAGTTTCGTATACATATGTACATACGTAAGAGCGCTCGCTTGGTCATACAAACATACATATATTTACAAACGAACGAACAAACTTATAGAGAGATGGACGAACAAACGAATAGCGAGGAGACGACTTCGCAATTTCTTTACATAAGCATCATCATTATCCTTTGTGGTCTTCCTTTTTTAATTTTTTTACAATTTTGTTGCATTTTTCAATTTATGCTTTTTTTTCTGTGTTTCTGTGGTCTTAAAAAGCTTGAGTAAAAGAGGTGGCAACACTGGTTCTGGCGTGAATTTCGCAATGAAAAGACAACGACAATGACGAAAATAGCCGCAGATTTGCAGCATAAAACCGGAAACGACAGCGAAATTGCAACGTTCGAGGACGCCGCGTGGAAGAGAACGACCGGATTGGCTGGGAGTACTGCAAGGGAATGTAAAATTGTGATCGTGATAGCTCGCCACTTACGTCATTGCTTTTCATTCGCATGCCATCAAAAGGAATTTTACAAAATTGTGTAAAAGCGAGGAAAGCCAAGGCTTAGCAGTAGTGACAACGAACATGGAGCAAAAAAATAACAAAAATAAATAAAAATTCAAACAAAAACAAAGGCAAGTGAAAACAAAAAAAAACCAAAGACTGAAGAAAATGAAAGCCTTTTTTGGTCTGCGAATAAAAAGCAAGTACAAGTCCGTTGTGCACACTTTAATAATTCCTCAAAGGAAGTTAGGGAAAGAAATCTATGCAAAAAACAAGGTCAATATTTTTTCATTAGCTTTGAGAAGTGTTTGAGAGGGTATGGTCGGTATGGTCCAAGCAGTCTTATGAATTTATGTCTACCGAGATAAGAGGAAAGATTTTACTATAGCGTCGAGGAAGTTTTTCTTTTTGCAATTTTCATCAGTTGCTTCAGTAAGTAAGTAGGTACGAGTACTGTACTATAAGGAGATTCGTCCAGCTTCTTTTATGTTGGAAGAGCTTTCATAAATAAGCTCAAAAAGGGTCTATGGCTTGTGGTGAATGAGAGTGTGCTTGGCTAATGGCATCCTAAGCATATTTGTAACTTTCATCGTCAAATAAATTAAGTAAATTTGGTGATGTCTAAATTGGGTGAAGTTTCATACGGCTTCTTTTTGGCTACCCATCTTCAGTAACTATACACTTTTCATTGACCCAGTAAACATTCTATATAACCGAACTACACATCTGAATTTCAAAAATCTATGTTTTAGAACAAGTAAGAGTTAAGGGTTTTCCTGATATCCTGCCGTTCCAAATTATTTTAGTGCTTTTCATTCCGCCGCTCAACGGTTTTACGACATTTTCAATAAGGGTGTAATATCAAGTGCAAAAATACGACCTTGAAGCTGTCATAACCGCAAGAAGTGCTTGCTCTCCCATAACAGGTGGCATTATCGACATACGAAACAGCTTTTACGGATAATCCTTCATTTAAAATTTAATTGCTTTTATTTTTACGGAATAATAAAGACTAACATAAGAAATACGGAGTTTGCAGAGGTTGCTACTGTGGAAAGCTGTTTATGTAAGGTTAGCTTATAAAGAATACTAACTGTCTACGATGGCATCCCTTTTATTTAAGAGTAAATTTTAGAAACTGAAATCTAACCCAAAATGAAATGTAATTTCCCAATCAAATTTTTGTTACACTCATAAATCGTGCAATTTATTCGAACATATTGTAAGAAGAAAAAATAAAGTAATATGAAATATCAAAAAAGGGCTCAGTTAATGTCCGAGACCCTATGCGCATTGCCGCACCTGATAAGTGAGTTGTTTTTTTTTTTTTTTTTTTTGTTTTTCAAACGGTTTTAGGAACTCTTTCTTTAAAATCGCTAAAGTAAAAGCCCAAATCTTTTTCACTTAATGTCATATAGTACTATATGCTTAATGTATTCGATACACTGTTGAATAACTAAAGGAGTAACAATATCTCCGAAAGAAAGGTGCGCGTTCCTCCCACAGCCACGTCCGCACGCACGCCCTCAATTTAAATGAATTTACAATTTTTGAAACCAAAACGAAACGGCTTTCTTCTCATGAATTGCTTTGCGCAACGGATACCAAAATACCTAACCATTGATGCATATAGCAAACTGACAACCATCCCCTTAAAAGCTGTTTTTCTGTACTCAAGCGAGTACAATGGGATCGAATTGCATACTTATGGAATGGCGTAAAACAAATGGAGATTTTTCCCAACTCTTGCTTGCTGGGCTTGGCGGTCTTAGGCTTTCCTCCTATTCTTTATATTTGAATTCTGCTCTAGATTAGATGCATTTAAGGGAGGATTTATAAATATTTTTTTTTTAATACTTATCTTTAATATAAAAACTATTAAGTAGATAACGTAGACTTACGGGTCGAATCAAATGGGCAGGCGCCTATAGCTTACAACTAATCAGCGTATAGAAAAATAGCCAAAAAGCTGTGAAATTTGCAGGCTCATTTCTAGAAATATTATGCCCACTGTCTACCCGCTGATGGCTTCAGGGATGCTTTGCGCGTTCTCAAATTAATCAGAAAATAATGCAATTATTTAAAGCAGTTCTTGAAATTTCGAAAATTGCAATGAATGGCGATTGAAAGTTGAAAGCTTTCATCAATCGCATTTTCTCAAAACAACAACAACGACTACGCGTAATTTGAAGCCATATTTTTATATGTATAAAACAGCAATAATAAAAATTTATGTTACATTTTGGAACAAGACATTTTTCGAGGTCAAAGTGAAAGATGTCCGCCCTTAAATATTACCAACCACATTTCAAATCTCATTGGATTGTTGAACTTATTAGATTTCCCTGATTTTAGCATCAGCTTAGCTACAATACTCAAAGTTAATAAAAGATTAGTGAGGCTAAAAATTAAGGGAATTGTAAATATATTTCATATGTTGACTCTATGTGGCATAAAATTTCCATTAAAGACTCTTTGTAATGCACCTAATAGAAAGAAAATTTACCAAATAAACTCGATTTTCCACACAGATCACTTCAAGAATAAGCGAATTTTTCGAATAGACTTTCTGAGTGCAAATATTTTCAAGTCTTTAACTATTTTTTAAAGCGTCACACATTTCACTTTGACCCTAATAAATTTGAGCAGTGGCAGTTGTAAAAGAGAAAACTGAGCAAAGACAACGTGTACTGAAACCCTCAAACGTCACTTTCCTTAGCCTTAATCCTCTGTCACCTAAACATCGCAATGCCTATGAGCGAGCCAGCAACCGACCGACCGCCCTTTGTCCGACTTGTCTCGTCGTGATCCAGCTTGTCTGGTATCCCCATTACACTCTTACGCAAATGATGCTCATCTTTAGACTTGAAGCGAATTCTCGAATTCGAATTCGAATACTGACACCCGACACTCGACACTCGTAACGACCAACCAGCTGAATGGTGTCTTGGAATGGGGTAATTCAGCTAACGTTATATCTATTTGTTGTTCACTTTAAGTCTTCTCCATCAGCACTGCCGCCAGCATCCGCACCCCCACCCCAACCGCTATCGAAATCATCCACATCGTTATGAATGAATGTTGCCGCTACAGCTTTTAAGAGAATTCGTGGGAATTTACTGCTACGGATTCCCAAAGACCTTGTGTCCTGAGATGCGCTGCAAGCGTACGTGTAATTCTATTTCTGTATATTCGTGCGTGCGTGCGTTCGAGCGTGTTTGGGTGCCGAGCATGGCCAAGAAGAAAAATGTACGCTACACCTACTCATGTTTGCGTGGAGAATAAGATGTGTATGTATGTATGTACGTCCATTGTTGCTGGTACCACCTTCCTACATGAACCGCTCGCAGCTCAATGACTTAATGCGACTACCGGATCCCCTCGCGCTCCCTCACGTTCCCTTCCACACACTTGCACTCTGTCTCACTCGCTCTCTATCGAATCTTCTTTTGCAGTGCACGGCGCAGCGCGCAATGCGTTATGTCGCTTTTGGCCCATTTGTCGTGCTCATCGTCGTCGGTGACTTTAACTTTATCTGCTTCGGTGGCTTTCAGTGACGCACAGCGCATAGCACACGCAATTTAAGTGTTTTATGGCTCGAATGTACGTACGTTCCTTCTCACTTGGCTATGCCACCGATGCCTCGTGTTCCTTGAAAGGAGTTCTGTACTGCTGGCTGTTGTAGTTGCAGTGGCATAGCACAATCTACTGAGCCAGCGAGCCAGCGAGGCATTGAGAGAACTCGAGCCCTTGCACAAGAACTAATGGCAGACGACATGACGTTGTCGCTGTTTTTTACTATCAGAGGATCGCATTTTTTCTTTAATTTTTTAAATTTTTCTTTCTTTCGTTTTTCCTCTTTCCATTTCTAGCTTGCCACTTACTTCTACAATGCAAGTACTCGGTCTTGATTCCCGTGCGCGCCTGCCTCTGGAGGGACCATCCTAATTTAAATTATGTCAGTGTGTAATTAGAAAATATTTTTGCGAAGCACTGCCTTTCGACGGGCATGCAATGCAGCCGACATCATCTTACGCAAAACGACTGCCACTAATGTGCGGACTTTGTTTACATCGGAATACGGAATGGAGCTACGAATATTGCAGTCGTAGTACAACGAACAAAATACACATTTAAATTAAAACATAAAAAGATAACTTACAAAAGGGCAGTTGATTATTCATGGAGAGAATTTTCTTCCTTCCCCTTTCTTCCTCTTTGCGGGAATGTAACTCAGAAAGCAGAGTATGAATTATGAGTCTCTCGCTCGTACGACTATTCGGTTCTATTTCAAACGAACAGACATAATCATACAACTGGGACGGAGGGCGGTTGTGCGAGAGAGAGAGTAGAAGTTGAACGATTCATTCAAACATGAGTCATGACTTAAATGCTAGAACGACCCCTCAGGCAATATTTTAACTTATTTAGATGAAAAAAAAAGAGAAAAAGAATTGTTCAACAACTTGTTCTGAAGTGAAGAAAATTTAGCTAATTCTGTACTGAAAAATCATCAATCATGATTGACAATCGTCTTTGACAAGCAAATATGTGTTGTCCATCAGTTACAATTACAGGTTCTACACAAGATTATGCTAAAGAGGGTTCTTAGAGGGCTCGGATTTGATGTAACTGGAGTTAGTTTGACGAAGTAATGAATTTGTTGAGCTCATTCTCAATTGCAAGTTTGGTCAGAGTTTTTATTCCGCATAAGACTAATTGGCAAGAAAAAACTCTTCCGACAGTCGACGGGTGTAAGAGCGTACTTATGGTAGAACAATGAGAAGGACAATTCGCAATTGTTGAGTGAAAAGCCTTCACGCCAACTTGGTCCTAATTAATTCCCGAGGTTAACTTCTGTATTGTGATTTTTCAAAGTTATTTCTTTCTGTTTCCTATCTCGAGCTGAAATCCAATTTGACTAATTTTTTCTCTCTATAGTTAATTTTTTACCGCATACGAACCCATACACAGGGTGTTTCACATAAGGATGTATATTTGAAAGTAAGTGATAAAAAAATAACAAGTTTGTTGCGTCTTATTTCAAAAAACTGCTAAGACATATGGGGTACCAAATTAAAGAAAATCGATTAAGGATTTTGGAAAAAATCAAAAAAGATGGTGCTAATTGCACAATATCCATACCAGGTTTTCTAGGATAAATCATTATCGTGAAAAAATTTTTTTTCAGAACATATTGCTTAAAAACTTTAAGTCCTTATAACTCCTCAGGGATGCCGTTGCGACCCCCTCTAGTTTACGATTTTTGGTCCATCTTGACTCCCCCTATCACCTCCTTTCGGATGTACATACTTTTGCGAAACACCCTGTATATGTAGTTTCTAACAAAAGAAACCGAAACATAGGTTATTTGTTGATAAAGTTTAATTAAATGATAAGCAAAATGGTTCAATTTTTTTGGTCCATGTGAACTAGTTCATTACTTGAAATAGCTTTAAAAATTTTTGCGATCTAAATTCATAAATTTTAACTTCTGTTTACTGAGATCGTCTGCAAAAACAATCCTTGGAATTTATTTCAATTAACTTAAAACCGGAAAATATCAATTTTTATTTAATTTTTTTCATTTAATTTCTTACCTTCAATAGCAGTGGAAAAATATTGTCCTCGCCTTCGTTGCCGTCTAAAAAGTCGGCCCAACCGAAAGTGAAAGGTCCAAAGCCAAAAGATTACTGTCAATACGATGAAGTTTTAATGCCAGCCAACTGCGAGAGCCGTCGGTAGTAGGCTGTCGAATACTCGTAGGGCCGATCGACCGACAGACAGCAGACGCGGCGTTGCTGAATGATTTTTGAATATTCCACAACTGCACTTAATACACAATCCGAATAATAATGACACAAAAGCGGGGAGCACAACAAAAAAATATTTAAAAAAAAAAAAACACCGAACACGAAAATGCAATAATCGACGGCAATCAAAGAAGACAAAAATGTATGGAAACAGTACAATTTGCGCACGATTTTACTAACAGAGATTTATACCTACATATATATGTATGCGTATTTATGGGTTTTTGAAGAACGGCGGGACTGGCTGAAAAATCACCGAAGATAACGAACAAAAAAATCACCGAGACGAGACGCGAGCGATACGAAACAGGCAATTGATAAAACAAAGCACTGCTCTTCCCTCTCCACGATATTTATTGTAATTTGACTTTATTTATTTACTTTTTATTGAAATATCTTTTTCAACCCGTTTTCTGGTGACTTTTTTCGTTTCTATTGGATTTTTGTTGTTGTTTTTTTGTTTGTTTGATTTTTACTGTGATTTTCTTATTTATTTATACGCATATAAATTTTTTTCGTTGTTGACAAAAACCGAATGAGCCACCGAAAAGAAGCCGGCGAGCTTGGAGTTGAAGAGTCACGTTATGGCTGTATTTATTGTTGAAATAATATTTTCAGCGTTTAAACATCGCTTCTCGAATCCAAAATGACATTAAGTCAAGCGCGTCGAATGAAAAAAACTCCGGCCTTTGGAATTGTGTAGGTACTACAAAACGAATGTGTTTGACATTTGAAATTTTAAGAATTGAAAATTAATGATTTTGTTTTTTATTCGCTTGCGATTTCTTTCGCTCTGTCTATTCAGTTTTCTTGCGAGGGGTGTTGACTTTTCCAACTAGGCAAAAATTGTTTGATCTCCAAACAGAGAGCATAACTCAAAGCTTCAGCTGGACACACACCTGCGGTTTTTGCGATATTTACAAATGCTGGAATTTTTTTCCCCCACCTGGAAGAACAAAAATTTTGTATGTTTTTAAAGATTCATCGTTTCAAATTTTAAGTTTTTTTTTTTTTCATAGAAAGTTGCTTCAAATACATAACTGTATACAGGGTGTTCCGTACTAACGTGCTTTTCTTTATAGGGTTGGTAGAGGGGGTCATTGTGAACAAAAAATCGTATGAGAGGGGGGGTCTAAAATGTAACCCTGAGGAGTTATAGGGCCTTAAAGTTTTTAGGCAGTGAGTCGAGAAAAATAATTCTCCCACGATAATGGTTTATCGTAGGGAAAAACTGAAATGCAGTTTGAAAGCTAATTGTATGGGCTTTTAAGAAAAATTAAGTTGCTGGTCAAAATTTGAGCCATTGAGGGAAAAATAAACGGTCAAAGTCAAAAATTCTGAAAAAATTTTCATTTTTTCGACTTTGAGAGCCATTTTGGTATGAAAAAGGTCGTATTAACACATACTTTTCTAATTTTTTTCCAAATCTACGTTAAATTTCCTTTAAAACGTTGGTACATTTGTCATACCTTGTTAGCGGTTTAACCTCAGGAAAAATAGGTTTCAAAAACAAAAACAAACTTGAACTTTTTTTATTCAATTTAATTTTATTTGTAAACTGTTAACGTTCGCATAAATTTAAAACAAAATTTGTTTTATTCTTACAGGACGTTTTCAAATTGGTGGCCGGACCTATGTACGCAACAGTTCGCTCTTTTTAGAATTTCATGACATAGATTTGTATTTGGTAATTCTTCTCTTACAATATTGAAAGCTTCCATGATACGGCCTATTAAATGTGGTCTTGACCGAACGGGAGCTGAATATACGATTTCCTTCAGTCGACCCACAAAAAAGAAATCTAAAGGTGTAAGGTCTGGTGATCGTGGTGGCCATTTCACCGGACCATTCCTTCCAATCCATCTATTTCGATAGTTTTCGTCTAAGAAGTCCCTTACAATTGCACCAAAATGTGCTGGAGCACCATCATGCTGGTAAATTATTTGGTTCCTCACCATCAACGGCACATCTTCTAGAAGTTCCGGTAGATTTGCTTCTAAAAACTCAACGTACAGCCGCGAATTCAGATTTGAGTCAAATACATGGGGACCAATTAAATTTGAACCAATTATACCAGCCCAAACATTGACAGAAAATTTAAATTGTGACCCACCCACTCGCATAGCTTGCGGGTTCGATTGAGACCAAAGGTGTGCGTTGTGGAAATTAAAAACCCCGTCCTTTGTAAAAGTGGACTCATCAGTCCATAATACGTGGGGAATGTTGTCGGCATTTGCTATGATCCATTCGGAAAACTGTGTTCTTTTTGCATAGTCGCTCGGTAAAAGCTCTTGCACAGGAGTAAAATGGTATGGATGGAGACGTTCCTTGTGAAGGATTCTCCATACCTGAGTTTGTGAGACTCCAGTTCTTCCGCTTATTCGTCGAATGCTTATGGATGGGTCCGCTCGAACAGCTTGCAAAACATTTTCTTCTTCTGCAACATCCCTAACTGCTACACCAACATCAACTCTAGGCCGTGCAAAAGAGCCACATTCGCGAAGGCGTCTGAAACAGTTTCCAAATGTTCTTTCGTGGGGTACTGTACGTTCAGGAAATCGCCTAGTGTACTCCCTGCGAGCTTCTGCCTGGTTTCCGTTTGCAAACCCCAAAATGAACACCATGTCAGCATATTCCTCACTGGAATATGCCATTTTGGAATTCCAAAATAACTCAAAGCTTATTTTACAAAAGACTTTTCCATAAATGATCATGGCTAACTCGACAAATATCTTCTGTTTACAAATAAAATTAAATTGAATAAAAAAAGTTCAAGTTTGTTTTTGTTTTTGAAACCTATTTTTCCTGAGGTTAAACCGCTAACAAGGTATGACAAATGTACCAACGTTTTAAAGGAAATTTAACGTAGATTTGGAAAAAAATTAGAAAAGTATGTGTTAATACGACCTTTTTCATACCAAAATGGCTCTCAAAGTCGAAAAAATGAAAATTTTTTCAGAATTTTTGACTTTGACCGTTTATTTTTCCCTCAATGGCTCAAATTTTGACCAGCAACTTAATTTTTCTTAAAAGCCCATACAATTAGCTTTCAAACTGCATTTCAGTTTTTTCCCTACGATAAACCATTATCGTGGGAGAATTATTTTTCTCGACTCACTGCCTAAAAACTTTAAGGCCCTATAACTCCTCAGGGTTACATTTTAGACCCCCCCTCTCATACGATTTTTTGTTCACAATGACCCCCTCTACCAACCCTATAAAGAAAAGCACGTTAGTACGGAACACCCTGTATAAAAGCTGAAGGTTGTCCAAACAACGTATTTATTTACTTAATTTAATTTTGCTCTAAATATTGACATTAGGACAATATTTATTGTTTCTATTTCACTGCCTTTTACCATTAAACTTGAGCGAATCATGATTACGATTGACAGTTATAAGTTGAAAGTGTCCCGTGTTGACACAACTGATTTTTATAGGTACTAATCTTTAGAGAAAATAAATTTGTTGGTCTGAAAAACAAAACAACCCTGAATGTTTCCCTCTTTTGGATCACCTTCGAATCGAGCAAACTTGTCTTCAATTCACTCTTTAATCCGGCAACCATACAAACTACTTCGAAATCGTGTTAGCAGCAAAAAACTTACGACACCGACTAGCTGCAAGTCGTAGACTTTGAATTAAACTCAAAAGAGTGGAAAAATCAGAACTGCTGTATGTAAAGAGTTAAGAGAATCGCAGATGGACGAAGCAGATTTCGACTGAAGAGAAGTGAAGTGACTTGTCCGACAAGTGATTTGAGCCAAAGTAAAATCCGCTTAAAGCTTAACAAAATTTGTAAACAAAACTACAAAATTACATGAGCATAAAAAAGAAGTGGCAATAAAAAAACCAGCACAGGAGAGAAGAAGATAGAGAGAGAGTCCGAGAGAGAGGGAGAGGGAGAGAAAATGCAAAAATAATATGAAATAACCTAAAAAATAGCAATAAAAAGAGAAGTGGAAAAAATTGAAAGGAAATTCAGTGCGAAAGTAGCACATGACCTCGCCTTCGATACGGCTCAGTTACTTTTAAGTTGTTTATTTTTAGACTGGAGTCGATCTCCTTTTTCATAAAATAATGAAGAAAACAAAAAAAAAGGTAGCAAAAAGTACTGGAATAGAGTTGAAAACGGAAAAATAAACCATTCTTCATAATTGACGTTTGTATCGAGTCAAAACAAAAAAATCACTCAAAGCCTTCGAGTCAAAATTGAACCACGCTCAAAATGCAAACACAAACATAAAAAGAAGGCATTCGAGTTTTCGGTTGCATCATAAAACTAACAATAATTGGCAACGAAGCAGTAACGAATGAAAAACGAAAAAACATAATTTATAAAACCAAAAACAAAATGAATAAATAAAATCTTAAATAATCAAATCAAAACTGAGCGAACTTCAAGCGCGAAACACAAAGCACACATCAGAGTTGGGTAACCAGTTTAGGAGAGCTGCACGAGTGCAATTATTCGAATCTCGTGTGAGCGGCCAATATATAATGAAGTACAGCAATGCAAGGCAGCGTGACAAATATCTGTTTTTATAATATGTGAACTTAATAACGCATAATTATTAATTATAAGAACATTTTTATAATAAAATCAAACACACGAAAGAGTAAAAATTTCCATTGGACTGCATGGCCAGAGAGATATCAATTACGACTCGAAAAACGAACGTCATTTAAGTTAATTAACTTTGATAAATAGCAAACCAAAATAGAAAAGAAAGAGCGAGAAGACATAAAACAAGTTTTAAATGGAAAAATCATACTAGAAAAATTTCTATTCTTTGCGATTAACCGGTTATTTCATTAGGCCTTCCCAACGTTCGGGCTTTTTTTCAACTAATTTTATATTAATTTACAATAAAATTAATTTTGTGAAAAAAATCTGTCTTCAAGCATAAATGAAAGAAATATTTAAAATAAGTTTAGTTTTAAAGGCTTTCGACCTCAAACGACCCAAAAAAGTTCTTCTGTTTCAATAAAAATAAAAACAACTAATCTCAACTCATCAGTCTTTTAGGGGAGCGATAAATTAAAAAAAAAAAAAAAACAATTATAGAGATGAGAAACATGTTTCCGAAAATGGCACAAAAAAGGTTTCACAAAACTTAAATCTCATATTTCGAACGGACAAATTGTAAGCAATTATTCAATAAAGCAAACAAACGAAGTCATTAATAAAAATCGATACAAAAAAAGAAAAATAAATTAAGGTTGCGCCGCACAAACAAAGAAGGTGGTCATTAATTAGACAAAATCTGTAGTTCACCTTCCGAAAACAAGCAAAAGAACTGGTCAAGGGTCAGGAACTTGTGGTCTACTTATGGCACGTGAACCTGAACTGCTAGGTTTGGTTATTTTGTTGAACGGAAGCAACAATCACAAAGAGGAGGAAGTTAACTAATTTGACAAAAATTACAAAGAGACCATTTGGACTACAATGTGTTTTAGTAAGCCTTGTTTAGTTGTGTTAAGCTTCTCATATTATTCAAGCCTTACGGGTTTTTTATTATTACCTACTAATTTTTTTATATTTTTTTAAATATTTTTTGTAATGGGAAAATTAATGCCTTAGTAATTTTTGAATAGATAGGAATTCGAATTGCTCCATCTGCTTCTAAGCTATTCCGTTGTCCAAACGGAGCAGCCATATTCCCCGTAATCCTTGATTCGTCGGAAATGGGTTAAGGACAGTCCCCATAAATTGATGATATATAAGTGGGGGTAATGCAGTACGCGGTTAACGATCAATTATTACAACTTCAATTAAAATGCACAAAAATTCCACGATTCCGAAGGTTAATTTGCTTGCGAGAAAATTCCACAATTAAATGTAATCGCATGAAAAATCTATCGGAATTACAAAAAAAAAAAAAACAGATCGGGCTTAAGTAAATTTGCTAGTTTTATCTCGTTATGACAACTTCCATCGAATGTATTTAAAATCGACGTAAATTGTCTTCAAGGGGATTTTCGATTAACAATTACTGAATTAAAAATATATAAATCAGGGACCGTAGTAACTGTTATTCATTTTATGATAAACAGCAGAAAATATAAGTTATTTTTTGTCTATTATATATTGAACAAAAAATAAAAAGTATATTTTTTCGCGCAAATTATAAAAGTTAAGTTGTGCCTGATATTTTTCGGACAAAAATATCGGACAAATTCGAATATCACAAAGGGTTTCGGTAGCATTTGTCCAGGTTTGTCCGCTTTTTTTGCCCAAAAAAATTAAAAGCAGAAAATAAAAGTTATTTTTTCCTTTTACTCAAATAGAATTAAAATAAAAGGCATCCCAGACTTGAGTTGAAGATGTCACAAGGAACACAAATACAACTTCCTTTTACGTCCTCCGACTTTTTTTTTCTATCTGCCTTTTTACCTCAAAAAATTAATTGATAACTGTTACTTTCGATCCCTGGCATAAATACATATTATCAGACATCAGAACTTGATAATTGAGTTCATCAAAATAGACAAAAAGAATTCAAGCACATCAAAAAAACGTTTATGAGACTATCAGAAAAAGAAAATTTACTCTGATATGAAGTAAGTACGTAGAAGAAAAACAATCGATCCATAACATTAATTAAATTTCTACGTACTTAAATTCACATGAAATCGAAGCCAGAAAACTTTTCTAAGATCTTTTAAATAATATTGAAATGGTTTTTTTGATAAATTCTTTTTATTAGAATCTTGACGTGATATGATTCTGGTTCGAAGAAACGATAGGAAGTGCCCTGAAATTTTCTCTCGTTTAACAATTTTCGATTATTTTCCAATTCGCTCGAAACAAGAGCCCTTATCTCTTTCAAATTAACTTCGTACAACGAACTTGAATTCAAGCTTGAACTTTGTGAATAATTGCTGCTGATGACTGTTTCTAAACATACATGCACTTCAAAATTAACGCATTCCTTATCTGATACAATCGAGAACTCAAATGGAACTACTTATAATGAACGACTATTTTTATTAATTCATATTTGAAAAAACAAAAAAAACCAAGATGTGTTCTAAGTCTTAACACTTACTGTATAATTTGTTGATCTTTTTTCTTGAAACGGAAATTGAGCTTTGCCACGTTTGGTGTTATCAGAGCGTCAATTAATTGGAAAAAAATGAACACAGGCGCGAGGAAAGTCTATCAGAACGATGGTCACACGTACAAAGCGACGGAATGTAGAAAAATTAAAATTATTCAAGTGAGTAGAGGGGTATATTATTTGTATGGAAATGTGAGAAAAAACCATAAGAAAATTGAAGCCGCCTAACTGCACTAGAGCCGCACATGTGCGAATGAGGAAAGCGAATTTTTATAGTATTTAGTAAGTACACAATTGATTAACCAGCGGCCGGAAAAATTTTCTAATTATATACTTATGATAGAGAGAACAATAGAACCACCAAATTTTGGATTTTTCTTCGAAGAAATTTTTTGTGATAATGTAGGGATTCATTCAGCTTTACGAAACAGGAAATTTGTCACCGGACTGCCATAGTTTATATGAAAATTTCCGATGGGAAAAGTTACAGAGGCATTTTCAAAGCTGCATTAATCCCTAGAATGAAAGCCAAACAAAACTGAAAAATTTTGCTTAAAATTGATTTCAAAGTCAAAAATTTTACTTTTAAAACCCCATAGCTTTAACTCCTTCCCTTCTAATGCTCGTTTTTTATATATATTTTTTTTTTTATTTTAACTTCACGCTTTAGAGACGTGAATACTAGAATACCCAATGTTGAAAGGACCAAGACAAAATGAAAAAAAAAAAGAAAGAGACTTACTTAAGTGAACAGAAAAGAGAGACTACCATTGGTTAATTATAATTTTTGTTGCTTCTTAAGATATTATCGGGTAAAAAAAATTATTTTTTTTATTGTTTTCTGTAACCTGAATTAAAGATGTAGAGAAATAGCCAAAAAACCCAAATCGCATAGTAGGAAAAAAGTGTAGAAAAAATTATAATAATGAAGCCGAAGCTGTTAAGAAAACGGTTCGCTGATGGAGCTTTGGTCTTCTCAATTGCTCAAGTACGAGATTGTGCCGACAACAAAAACAACATAACAAGGCAAAAAAATTATAATTTTTTTTCAGTTTATTTTTTCTTTGCTTTTAGCAAAGACACCAGAGCAAAGACGACGAAGAAAAAAGAAGCTCAGGCGGTCTTACGAAACTAGCTTCAAACTAAGTATGTAATAAAGCTTAAAACAGCTCAACAGCTATTAAGTATGCAAAAGAAGGGGGGGAAAATGGAAAAAGATCACAAAAATTGAGAATTCAACTCGACGATGAAAAAGAAGAAGAAAAATTATTGCTGAAAATTCAGCAACAATAAACAGCAATAACAAGAAACGTGATGCCGTATTGGGTGAGCTCCTTTATTTTCGCTTTTTATTTTAATATGCAATCCGATGCAATTGCACGAAAGCGAGCGTTAAAACGTAAATATAGAGCACAAAATAAAACGATATACGATTGACGAATGATTATGTGAGAAAAAATGAGTTAAATCTTGGCTTACTTTTCGCAAAAGTTCGAATTCTTCACATTTAATCTTTACCACTATTTTTCGACGCTTTACAAAACTTCTCGAAATTTTTTGTAATGAATTTGAATTTTTAAATTTTTTTTCTTTTTTTTTTTTTGATTATCACTTCAAGATAAGCTTAGCACACACACGTACGTTATGATTTCATTCAATTCGCAAATTGTGTGCACAAAAACAAGAAATCCGTCCAACGAGCGTACGTCGACTGTCCGTTAACGTGACCGCGCGATGACTAAAATTTCTGTTAAGCGTCTCATTTAACTGTGACGTTTTTCTATACAGCTAGTTTCCATTAAAGACAGCCACTATTTTAGCGGAATGTAGCTGTTTGAGCTCGAATCATTTAACGCTTAGCAGCATTGTTGCTGGAAACATTTTTATAGCAGCCTCGTTGAAAAATATTCCAACTTATTTCAGAGTTTCTCATTTCGAAAATAGAATCTTACATTTTAGAAAAGAGGCAAATGTTTTACCAACCGAAGTGAAATTATATCCGATCTCCTCAAGCGGAGATATTCAACAATTCACGAAACAGGATATCGAAATAAGTTGGAAATTAGAGAATTATATAAGCTTATAGTTCTATCTGTCCTATTTTGGTAATGCTAATTCATTAAAGGGGTATTCTGGTGTGAAAGCATAAATTTTTATACCCGACACACTCTGTGTCGAGGGTATATTGCGTTTGTGTGGTTGTGTGTAACACCCAGAACCAGTCGAGATAGACCATACAAAATGTATATAGAAATGATCAGCGTCACCAGGAGATTCGATTTAGACATGTCCGTCCGTCTGTCCGTCCGTCCGTCTGTCCGTCCGTCCGTCTGTCCGTCTGTCCGTCTGTCCGTCTGTTTGTATACAGTTATCTTATCGAAGGAGTTGAGCTATCTTGACAAAATTTGGTATGCGTGCTCACGGGGACATGAGTAAGAACAAGTTCGAGAATGGACCCGATCGGACCATTTTTAGGGGTACCTCCAGTACTAGGCTCTGTTACGAAAATCACAAAAACTGCTCTAAAACCAGAGTTTTTCAAAATATTTTGATGAAATTTGGTATTTGAACATATTTAAAGGCAAGTAATATGATTTAAAAAAATTGGAAAAGTGGGCGTGGCAGAAGGGCGTTTTTTGAATATTGTCTCTTACACCCGAAATTCAAATGTTACTTGAACAATATTTGGCAGTCATGCTTCCTTTGTAGCCACAAACATCCTCTCCAAAATTTTTTTTTATAGGTTTATTATTAAGGGTACCTCCAGTACTAGGGTCTGTCAAAAAATCTCAAAACTGCCCCAAAATCGGATTTTTTTTTGATATTCCACTGAAACTTAGAATTTGAACCTATATTAAGGCCTCCGATTAGAATTCCAAAAAAATGAAAAAGTGGGCGTGGCAAAAGGGCGGTTTTCATAAACAAATTCAACAAAAGTCGTTATATGGGGCCCGTAATGGCCTTAAACACCTCTTGATATTAAAAATTATTTGAAGATGTGTGTCTGTGTCGGGTATTCTATTGTCAGGCTCGCCTGACTATAACACCCTTACTTGTTTCTCTTTTTTTTGATTTTTTTTATAGAACAATTAAGTTCAATCAATTTAATAATTTCGCACATACATTAAATTTTCGTGTTGCATTCGTGTGTTAGACATTAAACTCCTGCAAAACGGCTGGACCGACTCTTATGAACTTTGGTGTACATATTCATCCGGTAGGTTTAAGAATTTATGTATTTCCAATGTCTAGGGCCAAACCCGTAATCTCAAACATTTGGTCCCATCGGGCAATGTTATGTTTTAGCACCCGACGTATGAGTACTGTTATTACATTAAATATAAGTACATAGTAGACTATGACATTACGTATACGTCTTATTTGAAAATTTTTTAATTGATGAAGAGTGAATTGAAAAGTTGAGACAATGGGATGGATAAAGTTTGAAAGAGAGAGCAAGAGAGAGAGAGTGAGAGAGTGAGAGAGAGTGGGAGAGAGTGAGAGAGAGTGAGAGAGAGTGAGAGAGAGTGAGAGAGAGTGAGAGAGAGTGAGAGAGAGTGAGAGAGAGTGAGAGAGAGTGAGAGAGAGTGAGAGAGAGTGAGAGAGAGTGAGAGGGAGTGAGAGAGTGAGATAGCGAGAAAGTGATAGAGAGTAAGAGAGAGTGAGAGAGAGTGTGAGAGAGTGAGAGAGAGTGAGAGAGAGTGAGAGAGAGTGAAAGAGAGTGAGAGAGAGTAAGAGAAAGAGAGGGAAAGAGAGGGAAAGAGAGGGAAAGAGAGGGAGAGAGAGGGAGAGAGAGGAGAGAGGGAGAGAGAGGGAGAGAGAGGGAGAGAGAGGGAGAGAGAGGGAGAGAGAGGGAGAGAGGAGGGAGAGAGAGGGAGAGAGAGAGGAGAGAGAGGGGAGAGAGAGGGAGAGAGAGGGAGAGAGAGGGAGAGAGAGGAGAGAGAGGAGAGAGAGGAGAGAGAGGGAGAGAGAGGGAGAGAGAGGGAGAGAGAGGGAGAGAGAGGGAGAGAGAGGGGAGAGAGAGGGAGAGAGAGGGAGAGAGAGGGAGAGAGAGGGAGAGAGAGGGAGAGAGAGGGAGAGAGAGGGAGAGAGAGGGAGAGAGAGGGGAGAGAGAGGGAGAGAGAGGGAGAGAGAGGGGGAGAGAGAGGGAGAGAGAGGGAGAGAGAGAGGGAGAGAGAGGGAGAGAGAGGGAGAGAGAGGGAGAGAGAGAGGAGAGAGAGAGGGAGAGAGAGGGAGAGAGAGGGAGAGAGAGGGAGAGAGAGGGAGAGAGAGGAGAGAGGGGAGAGAGGGAGAGCAGAGAGATGGAGGAAGGGGGAGAGGGAGGAGAGGGAGAGAGAGAGAGATGGGGGAAGGGGGAAGCGAGAGGGTGAGAGAGAGAGATGGGGGAAGGGGGAGTGAGAGGGAGAGCGAGCTGGAGCGGGAGAGGGAGTGGGATCTGGAGCGGGGGTGGGGTGTGGGAGGGGGAGTGGGTGAGGGAGCTGGAGCGGGAGAGGGATTGGGAGAGGAGTGGATGTGGGGTTGGAGAGGGAGGGGGAGTGGGTGAGGGACAGGGAGAGGGAGAGGGTGAGGGTGAGGGTGAGGGTGATGGGGTGAGGGTGAGGGTGAGGGTGAGGGTGAGGGTGAGGGTGAGGGTGAGGGTGAGGGTGATGGTGAGGGTGATGGTGAGGGGAGGGAGAGGGTTAGATAGAGCTGGTGAGTGAAACGGGTTTGGAAGTTTGTGAAAGACGAAGAGGGGTCTGTTTGAAAGCGTGTTGAAGGGCAGGGAGAAGAGAGAGGGAGATAGTTGCTCAAAAAATTTTGATCAGAAAGAAAATATTCACCATCTGCTTATTTGTGATTATTGATTTTCGTCCAATTAATTCTTTCGGAGACGGTGCGAAGAGTTCGGCAGCATCTAGTTTTAAATAAAATCAAAAAAGATTCTGATGAAATTCATATAGCAAATTTTTTAACAACTAAATTCATGTAGATTCTGTACAGCCAAGCAGAGACTACATTGAGCGAAAAATCGTAGTAAAACAGCCACAAGAAGCTGCAAAATTTTTAATAATAAAGTGCAATCGCGACGGGTTTGAACTCCGGTCAGGCGGGCGTCAAATTTGTTTTTTCCTTTTTTTTTATGTATAAATAATTACAGAAAAGGGGTGTTCACAAAGGCATGTTAAAAACGTTGGAAAATCGAAAACTCAGAAAAATGCGAGTTTTTGAAAATTTTTACACCTTTTTTTGTATCTTGCACAACTTTTTAAGAAGTTAAATTTTTCCGATTTTCGGATTTTCCTATTTTCCGACGCCTTTGTGAATATCCCTAATATTTACAAAATATTAATAAGCCTTACAGGAATAAAAAGCTTTAAAGTAAAGTTTTTATGCAAAAAAAAAGAAGACATTTTGGAAAGCCGGGATGGAACCTGTTATTTATGGTTGGGAAGCTTGTTTTCTCCATTCTGACTGCCGGTTTTTGGCTTTCAATATTTTTCCATTTACTTGAAAGGATTAGTTTTTTAAATACGTGTGTAGTAAAATAATTTCTTAGAGAATACGCATGGTTGTAAAAGTCAAGTTTAAATACGTCCCTACTTCAGTTCTGCTGTAAGCAAAAAACTACGAATATACTACGAATCGTTGTTAATTACAAAATCTTTTTTCGTTCAGTGTACAGATTTCACTAAAAAGTGTTTTGGATCCTCAAAAATTTCTAGCAGAATGACGAGTAAACCAAATAAAAAACATTGACGAAAAAGATGGCTCCCTGAAAAATGGCCCCAATGCAAAATGGCCCCAAACTCAAAATGAAAAATAACCCCAAAATTTAATATTGAAAACAACAACACGAATTTTGGGGCGATTTTTCTTTTTTTTTTGGGGTCTTTTTTCCTTTTTTGATTTGGGGTCTTTTTTCATAATGCAAAATTACCCCAAGTTTGGGGTCATTTTTCCTTTTTTGATTTGGGGTCTTTTTTCATAATGCAAATTACCCCAAGTTTGGTGCCTTTTTCCTTTCTTGAATTGGGGTGATTTTTCATAATGCAAAATTACCCCAATTTTGGGGCCATTTTTCAATTAAAAAATTTCAAGTTGTAGTTTGGGGCCATTTTTCATTTGCATTCAAAACGAATCCTGATTCTTGGGGCGGTTTTTCAATTCAATTTGGGGCTATAATTCATAATGCAAAATGACCCCAAAAGTCGGGGCCTCTTTTATTTGGTTATGAATCCATTTCGCGTTCCAGCCCTGTTTTATATTCTTAACTTATCATTTGATTTTGGGGCCAAATTTCATTTTTTAAAGTGGGGCCATTTTGCATAATGAAAAATTACCCCAAAATTGGGGCCATTTTTCATTTCTAGTTTTTCAAATTTCATAGGACCATTTTTATTTTCTAGTTTGGGGTCATTTTTCATTTAGATTAAAAACACCTCTTTTTGATTTTGGGGCCTTTTTTCATTTTATTTTGGGGCCAAATTTCATTTTTGATTTGGGGTAATTTTTCATAATGCAAAATGACCCCAAATTCTGGGGCCTTTTTTCATTTTATTTTGGGGCCAAATTTCATTTTTGATTTGGGGTCATTTTTCAAAATGCAAAATTGCCCCAAAATTTGGGGCCTTTTTTCATTTTGAATTTGGGGCCATTTTTCATTGGGGCCATTTTTCATTCCCCCGAAAAAGATATCAATTCTTCTAAGCCTTACATGTCCTGCAATACAGCATTCCATGTTGCGTAACGACTTAAAGCACCATCGTTTTGTTATCTTCTCCCTCCACTCAGCAATTTATTCATCAAAAAGTGCATTTTGTTTTAATTTTGAGTTTGAATTTTCATGTTGATTATTTAAACTTTTTTATGCAGGCCAACAATATGCATAAGAGACATTAAAAACAAAAAGGAAAACTTCATATGACAACGAGTCTCTGTCCTTCAAACAAAGCCCTCATCATACTATACAGTATTTGCTTCTGACCCATATAACCTCGCCTTGCCTCGCCTCAGCTCTTCAAACGTTGGTGCTTCCTCATATATCCTTTGACGTTCTGTGCGTGTAATGTGGTTAGCCTACATAAAGGGGCCTTGCATCCATAGGCTAGAGCATAGTAAGTTCCATGGATGAATGTTTGTTATGGTTCCGATTTAGGTCAGTGTTTTCATTCATTCTAAATGAATGTGAACTTAAGCGTTTTTGAATTGTAGCTACAGATTTTGGTGAAAGAATATACTTAAAAAGGTGTAGAAATTTCAAGTTCAAAATTTAAGTTGGCCAAGTAGGATAAATGATTGCTAGGGGTAATGGATCTAGTTTTTTCACCTACTACAAAGTACAGCTAACGTTGTTAAAGACTCGAAAGCTTTGTTCATCATTATCGCACTAGACCGACCTTAACTTTCGTTGTTTTACTCTAGCTTTGGTTGAGGTCTCGTGTGTCGGAATCAATCCAAACCATGGAAGCCTCTCGCTCACATTTAAAAAGACACTGGCCTTGCTTTAAAAATTTCAGACCGAAAATAATGAGTTTTTACCTCAAAGTCAAAAAAAAAAAAACTGTTGTTATAGTAAAAAATAAAATCAATACATCATGCTTCTAAGCTTCCATTCAGGCACCTCATGCAGTGTGGCCTTTTATCGTTATTGATGCCTTTCATAAAGTGTCACTAAAGCACTTGCCTAGAGCCCTCAATTTCATTTTCTGCCACTCCGACGATGGAGAAAAAACCCCCAACACTATCATGAATTATTAAAATGCTTTTCAGAAATTTCACCCACTTAATTCGTCTGCACATAGGCATCCTCCCGCGGACCGATCGCCTGCTTCTGTTGGCGCTGCTGCTGCTGCTTCTCTGCAGCTTAAAAATTCTGGCAACTTTTGCTTTCAAATTGCATATCAAAGGCCAAAGTGCACAGCACACGACGAAAGAAAAGAAGAAAGGACAGAAAAAGTTGTGCCTTTTCAATGTTTTTTTTTCTTCCTTTTTACTCTAAGGCAAGAAAATTGGGTCAAATTTGCATTAGTCGTGCACATTTCAATGGATTCACGCCTGCTGGAAATGATGTAGCAGCAGCACTGGCAGCACAATGCGTCGTCCATTGAAGCGTAGAGGAGAACTGATAAGTGCAAAATTACGGCACCGATGTAAGGCAGCTTTAAACAAAACATAGGTAGGTACCAGTGACAGGGAAAACCAAAAAAGTTTTCTTTTCTCTTGCCCCGGCACATTCCTGTACGTGTATGTGTACGGTGCAAATGTATTTAGAGCGTCACGATCGGCTATGTTAAGGCCAACGTTCACCCACATTGACTTTCGCTTAACTCCCACCCCGATTCACGTTATTGGAAGACATGGGAGGGACAAAGAAAAAAAAAAGACGTGGTAGTCGTCAGTCCAGTCCGGAGCGACATTTACGACATGTACGACGTGTATTAAACTCATCGGAGGAAGAGGAAGTTCAGTGGAGCGATAAACTACGATTCGCAGGAGTCGAGCTGTGATTGCATAAAATGTGGAGATATGAATGCCACGGCGTTAGTTTCCGTATGGAAGCCGCCATGATGCTGTGCAACACAGCATTACATAAATGCACCTCATAAACGTGTTTATGTCGCATGACTTAAATGAGGAAGTTGTGGAAGGGGGATGTTAGCAGCGGAAGCTACGCTTCAGCATTAGGGAAATTGCGTCATCAAAAAGAGATGCTCGAAAATAAGCCCTAAGAGCACGTGCCTCACATCTGATGTGCGAATACCCGAAATTGAACCTTCAAAATGTCGTCTTAATCCACCTATCCAACACCTTCGGCCCACTGTAGGCTCGATGACATTACCTCCTCAGTCGTTTATAATTTTGGTCTTTGACATTTGTTTTTGTTTGTGTTTTGCTTTGGTTTTTGTTTTGCTTCTGTTTTTGCTTGAAACTCACGCTGCTTGATTTTGCATAATAAAAGTGCATGAAAATGATATGATGGCATCGTAGCGGGAAAGCAGGAAGCAGTCAACCAAACGATGGCCATAAATTTCATGAAAATATACGCTTAATCTCGTTACTCGTGTGAAGAAATTTCATTTAAAGTTCCACAAAAAGAAGAAAGACGAATCGTAAGCCAAAAGACCCCGAAACTAACCTAACTCAAGTACCAAACGCTTAGAGAAAGGCATTTCAAAGAGCTCATTCCGGCTACTCATACGCCTACAAAGCGGGCGGCGAAACATATCACACACCACACACACACGCACCACATTCTGTAATATTTTGACATTTGTATCCTTGACAGCAGAAATTTGTTTTGGTTTTTTAATTTGCGAAAAAAAAGAAGAAGAAAAAAGTAGGGAAATTATCATTTTTCGAGAGCTGTCAGCAGAATTTTCTCGTGTGGGTGTCGTTCGTTGTTCCGTTTTACGCATGCGCGCTCTTTCTTGCACTTCGGCAACGAATCGAATCCATTTTCTCTTAAGAATTTGACAGGTCCCAACAAGTTTAATATTGAAATTAAAAAAAAAAATTATATACAACTAAAAAAACATCAGTTCGTCTTTCGTTTCAATAACCACCTGCTTAGAGAAGCTTCTCTAGTGCGATTCGGAAGCTTTGTTTGTCCATTGTTTAAGGACATAATCTATCTGGTATCTGGTTGTTTTTTACAAAAGCACTCAAACGGATTCCGCAAGAATTGTTCTGTCACAAAAGAAGATTTTCATGAAAGTCCTGAAGAAAATAAATTTGCTTGACCTTTTCATATTACCTAGTTTTTTCAAACTATCGAGGCCCAATCTTTGTTTGTTTAATTTGCTTTAGTTGGTTGAAATCAGTAGGTAGGTATACAAATTTCCATATAAGGTATACAAAAAAAAGCGAATTTAAAAAAAAAATTCGCAAAAATATCGAATAACAAGGTAATCAGTTATATAACTGCATAAGTCTCAATCCATGTGCTCACACCGCCGAGGGGTCTAAGCTATCCAGACTCGACGGTACTTATAAAAAAATTAATCTCTAATGGGCAAAGTAACCTAATCCAGCCGAAGGTTCATTAAGGATTTCTAGATAAGTTCCGCATTTAGTACAAGTGGCTTCCAATAAGGAATATGTGAATAAGGGCGGGTCGATTTATTTTCAAAAAAATGGTATAGCCAAATCGTAATCTACAGAAAATTGTTTGAAAGTTCCCGTCAGAAACCATGGCCCGTAAATCAAGCCGTATTTCGCCCAAATCGACCTCATCATTTGTCAATTACGATAAGTTTTGATTGAAAATTTTTTTTTCAATATTTTTTCTATTAAAACTTGTTATAATATCATCATTGAGGCCATGGTTTCTGAGGGGAATTTTCTTAGACTTTGCCGCAGGTTTCGATTTTGCTATACCATTTTTGTTTTTTTGTCCCACCTATGTACATCATCGACCCGCCCAAATGTGAATGTTCTAATGGATTTCGACAACAATCGAATTGTTCTTTAATATGAATGGGATTCCTGAAGGGTTGGAAGAGAATGCGGTCTCAGAAGTTGTCTTCAAGAGCTTCGTCTTTGGTACCTCCTAATGAGAGCGCTAAAATATTTTAAAGAATAAAGAAATTTTCTGTGAAATCCTGAACGACTTGAGCCTACCACAGCCAGATCTGTTCAAAGCAAGTTCTTGTAATTTCAAAGAAGGATGAAGAGCAAAAAAAGAAAATTTCTAAGATACTTATTTGAGAGAAAAATATGTTTAAAAAAGCCTCCTTTCTTTTGGACTGAATAAATTCTTATCATTATTAACCCTTCTCAGCGCATTTACACATAAACGCTTTTAGCTGCTATGGCTTTCACGTTCAAAGCCGTGTACATATCAAATGTGGCGACCTCACCTCATTGGGAATTCAAATTGAAAAATCAAAAGAGCGCTTAATTTCTTCTGGTACATGGCATCCTTTTCGGTCGACCTATCTTAAAGTGGAGATGATCCCTTCAAACGCATAACGTTATGATCCACATCAAAAGTCACAAAATGACATATGCTCCCGAGAAAGAATAAAAAGGGAAACGAAGAGAAAAAAAAATATTCCTTTTCAATAATGACAGAAGGGCGGCTATAAAAAGCGCGAATCCGATTCGTGTCATGCAGAAAATTATATGACGACGGCATCAATTTCAACGGACATGACGGAAGACGGTGAAGAGGATGATGAGCAGCGTTCAGCAATTAGCGGCGCATATTGTCGCAATAACAGCGTCAACATATTTCCAATTTGACACTGGAGCACATATGGAGGCTTTTCATATGAAATGCGATTCCGATCCGGGGTGGAGAGCTTTTATTGTAAATGCCAGACCGCATATGCAGCAGCATTAAATATGGGAGAGAAAACATGCAGGGAAATGGGGAAAAACTTTTTTAATGAATGCAAATCAACGAGCAAAAGTCAAAACAAAATGGGGGAAAGGAGAAGGAGAATGGAAATGGAAATAAAAATAAAACCAAAAACAAAAATGATGTAAAAATATTTATTTCTCTAACCAAGTCGACGACGCGACGGGGCCTTAATCGTCTTATTCTCTTCTCCATATTAAATGAACTTATAACCGGCGTCCCGGCAATGATCGCGGTGGCACCACCTCATCCTTCCTATCCTCCTTCGTTCCGTAGTTCGTGTTGAAACGTGCCCGCGGAGCTGCTTATCAGTTTCTTAATTACTTCGACGTCGAGTGTATGTGTACTTTCCCCGACTTTGTTTTTATTGGTATTGTTGTTCTCGTTGTTATTCACAGGGAATTTTGTTGGTGCTGTTGTTATTATTATTCTTGTTGTTCTTACTGTAGTTTTCGTTGTTTGTAGTTGTTGTTGTTGTTGTGGCTATAGTTGTTGTTGGAGTAATTCCGGGTGATGTGAACTTACCGCAAACGGCGATGAAAGCAACGGCAATGGCGAAGGCAACGACATTTCTGAGTGCACGCGATTTTAATGCCTCGAGTGGGTTATACAGTCGAGCAGCGGGGAATATATGGGGAACCCCCTACATACATACAATTGCCGCATCGACATCGACATGACCCAGACCAGAAATTCTTTGCAAGTTCTCTACGAGTGTGTGTTTGGTTGCATGTGTTTTGAAATGGAGGGATATCAATTTTCATTACGCACTTTCGGCGAATTTCGTTTGCGCCTCACCAGCGAGAAATGATTTCACCGGGTCCGATGAGTGATGATGCCTATTGTTCAGATCGGGTACTCGTAATGGATAATGTTGTGAGCTTCCAGCTGTAGCTGTAGCCATCTAATTTGCATATACGCAAAACTGTAATTGGATAACAAAAGAGCGCGACGGATGACTGACTGCGCTATCGGGCATGGAGATGGGGCGCTGGTGAAGCCGATGGTGATTGGTGATGGCTTTGTCGTTGACGACAGCGATAATTCCCAATGATGTTGGTGTTGTTGATGACGGCAATAGGCTTCCGAATTGCATACAAACATGAACGCAACTTCATTGATGACGAAGAACCTCAATATGAGTTCAACCCCTTGCTGTGCTTACCGATAGACAAAAAAAAAAAAAAAAATCCAAAGACAATCCATCACTCATGTGCGTTGGTGTGTGAGCGCGACTGTGCGTGGGCTCTTGTGTAACAATTGAAAGAAAGGCGCCCTTTTTCCGATGATGGAATCAATTTGAATATGGCAACATTTTTCAACCACTGATGGTATTAAGCCCTTCGGTTCAGGCTAAAGGATTTCGGAATTTTCCAATAAAACGTTTAAATATTTTCCACATGAAAAAGTCAGTAAAATAAAGTAGGAGTGCAAAGCGAATTTTTCACTCAAATCCACCTAAAACCACTCAGCAAAATGACATCGAGGAGATGAAGGGGAAGTCGTATATTCCTCGTAAAGAAAAATTTCATTGTAAAATTGAAAACAAAAAACTCCTTCCTATATAAAAATAACTCTTAGCTCTTTTGAGGAGTTTATTCAATCAACTCTCTCATATAGCCACAGAAAGCCTTACTTTCTAAATACAGTGTACTCTCTCTTAAGCGGACACCTACGGGACCGAAAAATATTTTAGTTTAACAGAGGTTTCTATTTGAGAAGTGGGAATACTAGAGCGTTCCCAAATAGTGTCCGATTACAAGGGGTGCTCGCTTAAGAGGAATGTCCACAAGGAGAGAGTATACTGTGTAATTCAGAGCAAGTAAGAAAGCTAAAGTCGGTCAAACCCGATTCCCATATACCCTGCGTCCCGACAATATTAACGCACTACATTTTGCCTGTCCCTACACTGAGGGAAAAACTGCAACTTAAAAATCAAATCCGAGCCATATTAATTCAATATGTTTCAATATAGAAGAAAAATAATACCGAAACATATTAAAGTAAAAATTTTCAACTTTGATTTGATGTAGTTTCCATATATTTCGTGGAGTATGTTAAAGTTGCATTGATTTGAAGTTGCACCATATTAATGTGAGTTTGTTTTCATATTAATTCATGAATTGCGTTGAAATTTACGTTGCTACCTATTGAATCAATAAGAAACGTTATTAAATTAATATGGAAACTCTTCACACATAAGATCCCCTTATTGAACAGTTTTTTTTGCACTTACATTGATATAATCAATCTAGCAAGCTTAAATCATATCGCGCGATGGCGTAGTTGAAGTGTGCTAGACTTGTAATCTGGAAGGCCCGAGTTCGAACCCTGCCGCAGGCCAAAGAATTTGTGGAAAAATGGAGAATAAAAAACAGGCAAGTAAATTTTAAGGAAAAATTACGGGGAGCAGAAAGTAAGTTGGACGCGAACCAATAAAACAAGTTGCTTTCGTCGGGTCTTCCAAAAGTCACGCACAAGCACGTTTAAGAAATTCCTATAGAATCTTTTTTTTAATTTTTTAAGCATAAAAGTTTTGTAAAATGTTTTATTTCTCAGTTTTTCAAATAATGTAAATGTTAAATTATCTACTTTTCCCAAAAAAAAAAAAAAAAAAAAAAAAAAAAAAAATCGACGCTCGCTGGAGCAGGGATCGAACCCACCGACCTGGTTTTTTACAAGAATTCATATCACAATTAAGTAGAATCTAATATTAATTCAATACCGAAAAATATCATTTTAATATGGTTTCTATATTAAAATCGTCGATATTGCGCCACCTTAATTCAATGGTGTTCCATATTGAATCAAAATTTTTCTACGTTACTAGACTTTCGTTAACGTTTCACATCGAATCAATGTGGTTTTTATTGATTTTATGTGGTTTTTTCTTTGGGTGTACGGAAATTACACTAAATCAATATTTGTTGGCGTCGCAATGCCCGGACAACAACATCCACCACTTTCATTCGTGTTGGTCAACCTATGTTTCGAATTTGAGGCTCCGACGCTTTTTACTTCCACTGAAATCTTCATTTTTGAGCGTGAAAATAGGCGGATATCGCCCATTTCTAGATACTGGAAATCGTTCTAGGGGCCCAAAATACTTGTGTGCCAAATTTTAACGTGATTGGTTCAGCCTTTTCCTGATCAATAATATATATTGTATTTTTGTCTATATCTGCAGAGCTTAGTTCTAGCTGTTGCCCTGCTTACGCTGGGTATAAACATAGAAATGCAAATAACTGGAGATCTTCATCAGGTGGACGTGTCTCCGAATGGGAAAGATTATTATTTGTCTTTTTGCTTTTCATGTAATCTTTTTCTTCCTCATTTCACAGGGTCTCAATTTTTGAAGGAGCCAAAACTGCAGCGAGTGTCCGTCCATGGAAGCTTTCATTTTGAAAAGTGTTCTGCAACTAAAGGCTTTGCAATGGGACCCATATAAAACGGTATATTTTAAACACCCTTTCTAGGCGTAAGCTTTAATTATCCTTTCAAGAAACTTGTTGTAACATAATTGCAAGGCGTCGTGCCTCTTCTAATGGGAAACTTCAGTAATTTCGCTATCTGTCTCACACTTTCTTTATATCCTTGGCCAATAGAAAATTTAAGTATTTAGAAATTAATGTGCCTCCTGCACCTATTTGATCCTGATATTAAAAATTGAACTTGACTAAATCAATAAACCAAAAGCCTTTAAAAAAACCCATGAATGCTGCTCCTAAGCCTACGCTAATTAGGGCCACTCTTTTGCGTCAATATTTCTTCAGCCGCAGAACGAAGCACCACCCACACGTTTGAGCTCACCTGCTATAATCATCCTCGCAGTGGGCCATATGACGTGGCCATGTGTTAGTCATCTGTTGTTTTTGTTTTTCCTGCTACTGTTGTTGTTTTCGTTGTTGTTGTAAAGCTGTTTGGAAAAGCACGAGTGTTTGTTGCCGTCTCAAAATGTCTCAAATATTTGAAACACATAAAAAGCCGGCGTTTGAGTTGAAATTCGATCGGTTCCGAAATCATTTTCATTTAATTTTTCTCCATTTTCATTTTGTCACCACTTTCATTTTTCATTTCTCACGTGCTGCTAAGAACTGGATTCACTCCATTGAAATGCCATCGAAACCTGTTTGCGATGCAAACACGATTGGCGAACGTCGTTTCTACCAGCCTGACTTTCATTCGATCGTTCTTCGCTAGTATTTGATTGTGACAATTATGGGCTATTGAATATTTTTGTATATTTTGAAAGAAATTTTTTTTTGGTGTTTGTTACAATTTTACGAACATCTCAAACAGTTTTGGCAACAATTCAGCTCAGCTGTTCTTGTTTCAACTGTCAGAAACTTGTTTGACGCATGGCATTTTCCCCACTCCCCTCATCGGCGTTGAATGAATGCAATTGCTTTGCAGAAGAACTTGCGCAATCGTTTTTCCGTTGCTCTTTATTGTCGGCAATTGAGAGGCAAGAGCCAAAGAGATCTGCTAGAAAAATTCTCTTAAAATGAAGTTGCTATAATTTGATGTTGCTGAAACATGTTGAAAGGTCGGTTTCATGTTATCAACACTCAACTTTAAACGGTGAAAGGGTGAGAGGGTGAGAGGGTGGCTGAAAGAAATAGAGGGAGAGAAAAAGATTAGGAATAATGATTTTTTTCCTTTTGTAGAAGCCATAGGAGGTAAGTTAGGGATTAATTATTTTTGAAAGAAACGAAAGTTGCAACCTTTTTTGAACTCGTAAATTTGACATTTGCAACTTAGTCACTTTTTCCTTTAAGCAACGGACAATTAGATCTACGGATTAATATATTTAAAAAAAATTTCATTTTAACTGGCTTAACACCGCCATCAACGCTGCGAAATGTTTCATAAAAATTACTGAATTCGGAAAATTCAAAACAAAAGAAACGAGTGAAACAGTCATATATGCGGAATGCAGCAAATCATTTGCATATAGATGGGAAAGTAGCACGAAATTCCAAGCGTTCTGCTGTGGTGGAAGCTGACAACCGTCAAGAGAATTTACACACGCAAATTATTTAGGAATAATAAAATGAAATATTTTCATACAGATTCGAACAAGGGACGAAATAAAGACATGTATGAATTAGTTCTTTTCCAACGAGCGCAACACAGGATGGGAAAAATCTCCCAACTACTCCCAACGGACGCATTCAAATCCTTTCAAGCAACTCAATAAATATGAATGGAAGATAACAATTTTTTCACGCACTACCAACCACATGGACCGCTCAGCTGCACAGCCACACAACCGCACAACCACTGGTCACTTTATTTACGCTTTTTTACATATCACTTTGATGCAGAAAAGTTTTATTTGCATTTACCTTTGATGTCCTTTCTCCCAAATGGGAGTTCTCTGCCAAAAACGGAAATAGGAAACTCTCATTTTTCCTCTCCAACTGATATGGCACATCCGTTTCCGCTTTCTACCCAAAAAAAAATTGTTATAAATGAAACAGAAAACAAAAATAAAAGCTCATGGTGCACGCATAAATGTAAGCCCCAAAATACTCCTCATTCGGCGACTCCTCATCTTACAATTTAACCGAGCGGGAGGCTCCGACGGTCTTCCATATGCCATAAATCATACTGCCATATAATGTACAATTATTGTTATTATTATGATAATGCGAAGGTGTCCTTTTGTGTATGAGCGCAGCCGTCGCAAGGCCCCTCCTCAAAAAAAAAAGCTGTTAGCGTCCTTTCCTTGTGGGATTGCCTTTCTTAAAAAAAAAAAAATATATATATATATAAAAAACACGCTGTCCCGCTGTGGGCGAAAAGCGCATAAATACTCGAAGAACGTGTAATAAAAGTGGCAGCGTTTAGTCGCCACAAAATTCCTAGAGTTGACAGCACTGCTGCTGTGAAAAAGGGGTTGCCTCTTAATGGTCGTAAGGAATTTTTTCTCATTTTGGCTTTTATGATATTTATGGTTTTTTTAAAAGAGGTTCTAATACTTTCTACTTTTGGGGGTAATCGCTCCTGCAATCATGGACATCATCTACGCCTCTTTGAGTGGAGAAAATTTGCCTTCACGCAGACGTAGCAGAGCTGACTGTGTCAGCGGCAGCATCTATGAGTCTCCTGCCAATTTGAATGATTTGTCTAACCCTCAAAGTACCTTTACAGCCGGATTTAGTCTTAAGAAAAAATTTTCGAATTTTCCGCTTTTAGCGTTCGTCATGAATTCTAAGCTATGTATGTACCTACCTACATATCCCACAACTTTTGTAACACATATGTACGTCCATGCGGCTTCGTGTATTCATAAGATTATGAACGAAGGAGAATTTGCGAGGCCTTACCTAACTCGGTAGCTGCGGTTGAGGAATTTTCTTTCCATATTGGCGCTTTGCTGTAGTTGATAAATTATCGCATGAAGATTCCCAAAAGAAAACCAAACTCAGGGCGGGATGGAAGTCCATGAAGAAGTTGAACGAATTTATAATATTTGAGTTTTTGTAATGTGCTTCGGAAAAAGGTTAAAAACAAAATGAAAATTTCGTCTCGAAAAAGGTACATACTTATATGGGCAATTCCATCGTCACGGGTGGGACAGATCAACTAAAACCTTTTAATTTTTTCTTCATTACTTATGATTTATGTTTCGAATTTATGGGTAAGTCTTCTATAATACGAACAAGAATATTCCATAATATGATCCAGTTAACGAAAAATTTCAAAAATTTTATTAGTTTTGGAAATAAATGAGGAATTTCGATCTGTCACGGGCGGTACAAATTTTGAACATCGGCTCTAAAAGGAACTTCCTTGAAAGAAAAGTCTGCGAATTTATTTGACATTTCTATTATAGTAGCTTATTTTCTTACAGAAAAGATTCTAAGCTATTAAATGTGTAAAGAATTAAGCAAAACTATCCTTTTCCTTCTTACATAAAACTTAAAAATGTAATGTCACGGGTGGGACAAGTACGATTTATTTTTTTTAAATTAGCAATTTTATTTATAATAAACAATTTTATTTATTACAAAGTTATGAACTTCTTATTTTTTATAAATAGAAGCTGGAGGCTCACAGTCTGACTCATTCCAATCACTTCCATCTGTGTCAGTATATATTTGTGCTGCACTTAGTTTAAACGGCCCTACATGTGACAGGTTTTGAGTGATATGTAACCCAGCAGGCAAAATGAGCTCACAAAATTGAAAATTTCTATTGTAGCTCAAAATGAGCTTAAGAAGAGCTTAATATGAGATTGAAATTGAAAACCGAAAATCAAACTCGTTGTGATCTAATAATGAGCTCAAAATGACATCAATCCTTATGTTTTTTTTTTAGCAAAAAATGACGTATTTGTGAGCTAATACTGACTGAAATGAAATTTTCTAATTTATGAACTGATAAAAGGTCCAAAGCCTTCTAGTAGAGCATATTCAAAAATTTGTCACAGTGCACTTACATATTAACCTCACGCTTTAAATTTATGTACACTTTTTAACAAAACATACAAAGCAGTATCATTGGCTGAGGAGGTAGAGGGTAGAGTGTTGGCTCCATGTTTCAGAGGTAAGAGGTTCAAATCTCGGAAAAGGCATTTGATAAATATAAGAAGCACTAAATAATCCGTCAGACTTACTGCTCTCTGCTTCTTCCCTGTAGTTAAGCTAACGTGGCGAATGGATTCCCCCTAGACACCATCGTTATAGGGTCTCAAAATTGGGACAAATAAGCGCCTTTTCTCTTGCAAATAATTCAATGCGTAAAAAAAATTTTTCTTTTTAGTTTGCCTGCATGGGGAACCGAACCCACAGCCATCAGATTACAAACCAAGCACGCTACCGCTACACTATTGACGGCCTTATATTCTAAAGTCTTTAAATTAAATATGAACATTTCTTTTCTTTCTTACTGGACCTGTCAAAGAAAATGAGCTAAATATGAAGTAAATGTGATATATCTATGAGCTATAAATTTATCTCATATTTAGCTCATACTGAGCTTCGAAAGGTGCTCACAATAACCAAATTTATCTAACATAGCGCTATTTTGGACTTAAAACAAAAAATTTTCAAATCATAAATAGCTCATATTGAGCTTATTTGCAGCTAAAATGCCTGCTGGGAAGGGATGATAAAATATTTTCTTTACTCGCGACTTTGAAATAATGAGATAGAATCTTAGGAAGTGATAGTGACTGTCACGGGTGGGACACAACTGCATTTTGATACAGTCTGTGAACAAAACACAGAGCAGGAAAACAATTTATAGGCAAATGTACTCAGTAACATAACCTAAAAAAATAAGAAGTTTAAGACATAACCTAAAAGTCAGTAAGAAATAATACAAATTTAACGGTTTATTGTCACGGGTGGGACCAGAAAAATCATGCTTCGAAAATATTTATATTTTTTTGTTATGATTACCGTTTTTTGGATAAAATCAATCTTATTGAAAAGGAGACACACCGAAAAATTAATTTGACACTTCAAAACACGTTTTTAGTATTCGCGAAATGCGAAAAAGATTTCGTCAATGTTGACATGATTGAAATAAAAAATTCGCTCCCTTTGGTGTTTTTTTTTTTTTTTTTAGAGAGAAATCAAATTTTAATATTTTAATTTAAACGACACCCAGGTTCACTTTCTCATGGAGTTGCCCATATAGGAAACTCTTCTTTAGCTCATTTACTTAAGCTTGTCGCAGAATTGCCGATACGAATTTTGCCAAGATACAGAGATAATTTTTTTTCTTTTCACGTCAAACTAACCATAAAAATACATGCTTTTTTAACATTTCCAATAGTTTTTGTCCATGAAAAGTTGCTTAAAAATAACTGCAATGCCAGTCGGGACAGCAAACTTGAATAACATAAGTTGAAAGAGTTAAACATATTAATTTTTGCTAAAGATACGAAAAACATGACCAGAAACACTCCTTATCTTCTGGACACAGTTCTCTTCCGTTTCTTTTTATCAATAGAATTTATATCACTAAGAACTACGTTTTAAATAACATCGTTGAGAAAGCTAAAACGTTTATCCCTTTTGGACCTGCTTTACGAGTTAATTCTTAGAAGAAGGTGTTTAAATTACAAGGTACTCCATTTTTCCTGCTCCTAGCAAACGTCGGAATGTAGTACAGTGAAAATCGGTTATAACGATGCCGAAGAGACCAGCCAAAATCCATCGTTATAACCGATAATTTCTATATCCGGTAACAGAAATTAAGAAGTATTAGAATAGCGAACCAAACTTTAAATAAAATGTTCATCGCTATAACCGATAATCGTTATAAGCGGTATCGTTTTAACCAGAGCGGATATTTCTATGCTTGAAGAAAACGGAAAATATCCATGAAAAAAACTTATTTAAAAAGAACTATTTCTATTTATTCTTGAGGTTTTTCTATATTAACAGCTTAATAGAGTCCGACACAAGGTGGTGAACCAAATCCGGAAATTTGCCATTCACCTTACGGAAGATGGAACCGAAGACCAAACAATTCAATATATTATATTTTACATTAAGTGGGGGAGTTGTTCGCACTTGGAAATTTAATATTGCTATTTAGTGATCCTCCAGTTAATTAAGAATAATATAAATTTAAAAAAGAAATTGATTTTACAGGTGTCAAGGTTTATTGGTTGTTGGCCCGAGAAATGCAAAATCTTCAGTTGTGCCGATTTTATGATTAGTGTGGGGTATGATGACAGCAAAAAACTCCTGTTTTTGAAAATATTACATTCCGATGTTTGATAGGAGGAGGAGAAAATG
>JAIPUU010000554.1:0-32500 GCA_020466095.1 Chlorops oryzae
AAATAAAAAAAAATCAAAAAGGTCCAAGTGGTTTAATTGTGCTTTAACTATAAGTACTGTGCTATGGTTAAGCACTGGTTTTAGCACTGCGAGAGGTTCGAAAAACATTTATTGCGTAGAAAACTACAGCTGATCGGTTGAAATTTTGTTTTAGATTCATAAAAAAGAGATATTGAGTGCAATTTATAAAAAATAAATGAAAAAAATTTGTTATGCAGAAGAGCTGCAAATTTTGATATGTATTTTTTAAAGCTTCGTAGAAAGTAGGAAAAAAATTTGTTGTTGTTTTTGTAATTTTATTTTCAAAATATAACCTTCTCCCAACTTGGATGCAAAATTATATTTAGTTTCATCAAACACTTTCCACGCAACAACAGTTTGAAAATATAGGAATTGTACATTTTTAAATAGAAAAATGAAAAGTTTGAATGCCAAAAAGTACAGTTACAACAAATTTTTTTTTAATAATCCTCTTTCAGAATTCTATTTTGCTATAAATATAACTAATAAAAAATATTAAAACTATTATTTCATCACAATGTTGAAAAAAGGGTGCTCACTTGACGTGGCTTGACTCTATATTTCACTGCAATTAACACCTCAAAAAACACTTTCAAAAATTAAACACAATTCATGTAAGGCATTGACTTCTTTATTTATATGTTAAAATTATATAGACCCAGTGAGAATTATAAACAAGTAAGGGTGTTATAGTCAGGCGAGCCTGACAATAGAATACCCGACACAGACACTTATGTTCGAATAATTTTTAATATCAAGAGGTGTTTAAGGACATATTGGGCCCATATACCGACTTTTGTTAAATTGCTTTATAAAAAACGCCCATTTGCCACGCCCAATTTTTAAATTTTTTTGGGACTCCAATCGGACCCTTATATATACGCTTAAATTCTAAGTTTCATTGAAATATTTAAATAAAGTCTGCTTTTGAGGCATTTTTGGGATTTTTGTGACAGACCCTAGTACTAGAGGTACCCTTAATAATGGTTGTATCGAAAATTTTTTGTAGAGGACGCTACTGGCTATCAAGGAAGCATACGTGCCAACTTTCGTTCAAGTCCCATTTGTATTTCGGGTGTAGGAGACAATTTTCGAAAAACGCCCTTATGCCACGCCCACTTTTCAAATTTTTTGAAATCATATTACTTGCCTTTAAACATGTTCAAATACCAAGTTTCATCAAAATATCTTGAAAAACTCAGGTTTTAGAGCAGTTTTTGTGATTTTCATAACAGACCCTAGTACTGGAGGTACCCCTAAAAATGGTCCGATCGGGTCCATTCTCGAACTTGTCCCCGTAAGCACGCATACGAAATTTTGTCAAGATAGCTCAACTCCTTCGATAAGATAACTGTATACAGACAGACGGACAGACGGACAGACGGACATGTCTAAATCGAGTCTCCTGGTGACGCTGATCATTTCTATATATATTTTGTATGGTCTATCGCGGGTGTTACACACAACCCAACAAACGCAATATACCCTCGACACAGAGTAGCTTCTTAAAATGTATAAGAACCGATGGGTAGATTTATAAATCGAAATATATGAGAAATATGGCCTCGCCGAATTTTTGAAAATTGTTTGGGACGCATTATCCCCATGGTAGTGAAAGGGTTAAGGCGTAGAATAAGTCGTGATATTTGCAATATTGCATTCAACCCATCTTGATGAATAGTATGACGTTGGTATGACGTAAGCATATTAATGGACAATTAGGCGACCAGCGTATATGTTCTGCTAGAGGATCATCATTTATTTTCCATTTGCAAATTTCCACTGTGCAAAAGTAACATTTTGCAATATCTTGACTGCCAGTGTTAAACATTCCAAACTGTGCAAGCCTTCTTGTATCCATCGATCCCAAAGACCAATTTTCGAAAGTTGTTAGGCGCTCGCTCTCATAGCACATTTCATCGGTCATATCCAAAGGTTCAACATTCTTTATACTCTGGATTGATGGTGGCCAAAACGAGTCTGTTCCTCGATGAACAGGTCTGTTTATTTTTGTTGCTGTTGAACAGATCTGCTTATGGAACCGGTCTGTTCCATAATGAACAGGGCTGTTTGCTGTCGATGAAAAAGAAATATGACTATTGAACTGATCAGATTGTTACTTGATTCCAAACGTTGTTGTTGAACAGCTTGATCCGTTTTTGAAACTGAATATTTTCTTGTGCATACACTCTGCTTTTATAGATGAATAGATATGTTGAACCCTTTTCTAAATCGTCCACTTTTTAAGGAATCATCTTTGCTAATGACGAGAAACCCATATTTATTCTTCCAACATTCAGTACAAATTTTTAAAAAATCTTGAAATGACATATCAGTACCAACATGATCATTATAAATATGTCTTATGTTCGTTTCATCTTGTTTAAACATGATAATTAAGTTTGCATTGTCACGAATCAGATGTTTTGGTATTCGAGTATAAGTTTGGCATAGATGGCTATCAATATTATTGTGCCGACCCATACAGAAATAATTTCGTATATTGTTCTGTTTTTCACATGCAACATCATCGAAGATAAAAATAGAATCTGATTTTGCTTTTTCTGGAGCTAGAACTTCTTCATTATCTGAGAAGGTGTAAAAGCCCATTCCTTTTATTGGTTTTAAAAGTTGTTGAAGATATTGATATTTCGGTTAATGCAATGACTTTGAACACAATTATAAATTTTTAAATCTAAGACCATTGGGACTTTCAATAAGACTCAGCATAATGTTGGGTTTTCCACAATTCGATGGTCCGACAATTAGTGCACGTATTGTGTTTGGTAGCAATGAACTATGACGTATTTATGACAATTTATCAATTGAAAGCGTTTTAAGGTCGAAATTTTTCACCGAAATATTCATTTGTTGTCTTATGAAACGCATTTTACTCTTTTAACTAACAACAATGATATAAAAGCGATTCCTTTTATACTTTTTTGCTCAGAATGCTTTTGACCGTTGATTTGTGTGCTATACAAACAAAAAAAAATTTATAAATGCTTGTTAGCAGCAAAAAACTATTTAGTCGTAAACGAAAGCCGTTGGACAAGGATTAATAAACACCCTTATTAAAAAACTGCCAATTGAACTTCATTTACCAGGCTATCGGTTTTGTGGACCGGGAACTAAACTCGAAAAACGTTTAGCAAAAGGAGACAAGGGTATAAATCTTTTGGATTCTGCATGTAGAGAACACGATATTGCCTAACCTTAATTCAAAGACTTACCTAATCGCCGCATTGCCAATAAGATTTTAGTTGAGAGAGCTTGGAAGAGAGTAAAAGCGCAGATTCGATTGTCTCAGAAAAGGCAAACGCTTGGTTTGTTACAAACGCAATGAAAGCCAAACTGAAGATAGGTGGTAGTCTTCGAAAAAACAATAATCGAAAACTAAAGACTGAAGAACAAAAGAAGAAATTCTGTACTAAAATTTTCACTACTGCAATAAAAAATGCTACAAAAGTTTCAAAAAATGCAAAACCAATTGATATGAATGATGCTATTCAAATTGCTGAGAAATCTTTATCATCTACTCTAAAGAGGAAAAATCGTAAAATTCTACCTCGCATAATCCCTGTACCAAAAGTGGGTGGGTTTTTACCATTAATACCAATTTAAGCGGGTATTGCAAAACTTGGAGGAAGAGTATCGGGAGGCATGTCCATTGCAAATATGATAAAAATATAATATCTGCAAAGAATAAAAAGTCCAAGGAACCTGTTGCCATTGGAAATGGGCTCTATTAAAAACCCTATAGAAATGGATATGGTTTCTTTCTTTATCCTTATTCAAAAAACTAATTACCACTCTACCCAAAAGAGCCCTAACCGAGGTCGACCTAAAAAAAATATGCCGCAAACTTGAAATCTTTCAGAGGAGTTTTTATGCGAAATACTTTACCAAGACGTCCTCATAAAATTGAATGTGGAATAATTAATCTGGATTCATCAGATGGAGATGGTACTCATTGGGTAGCATATTTTAAAAACTATACCTGTTAAGGAATATTTTGATAGTTTTGGTAACCTTCCACCACCGAAAGAAGTTGTCAAATATCTCGGTGCAAATAATTTAAGATACAACTATAAACAACATCAGCAATACAATTCATATAACTGTCGTCATTTGTGTTTAAAGTTTTTGTATTAATAAATTACATAAAAAGTTTCTTTTATTTATAATTTGATAATATCTGATAATTATAAACCATTACATATATTCTATTAATTCAATATCTTTAACAATACTCACGAGTTCGTCATCATTTACAGCAATCGTATAGTGTCCCCAAGCATAAGTATTTTTTTATCCTCTTTAACAAATCTTTTATCATCATTGTTACTTAAAACTAATTTCGTAAATAATTGTGTATAAATTTTATGAAATTTTGATTTAAAAAAAATACATATCGCGAACATAATATTTATCTTCTAATAAACTAATTTATAATCATTAATACTCAATTTATTGAGTACGCATCTTTTAAACCTTTCGACTTTTTTATTTCTTTCGTATCTGTTATATCTAAGGAATACATTTTGGGACGAAGACCCACAAATTCTCTAATTATTTTTCCATTAGCTTCGTCTTTCATCATTCCTAATATTTTTTTATTTTTTAAAGCTAAACTATATGGATTTTTGGGAGGATATTCGGACGTATCAAAACGCAAATCAATATCTTTGGATATATCTGAATAAAAGTCATCCGTCTTTATTGTGTATATAAAGGAATCCGTATCCATATAATTTAGTAAAAGTTTTTCATTATATTTGGGTTTCATATAGTTGTAATGGAAATCATACATTAGAAATTTCGATAGCTCGAGTACTATAAAACCTAAATTTAACGGTTTATCATATGTAACATGATCCCGATCTAATTGAATTGCTATCATAGAGTCGCTGAAATGTTTAACGCTGCGAAATGTTGGATGTGCTATAAGAGCACGAGCACCTAAATGTCGTGCTCTACTTTCCCATTCATTCACAATTTTTATGTTTTTCCTTTTATCTACATTTTCCATAGTTTTACCGTAAACCGAATTGTTGAGTAATTAAAAAAAATTCTACTCAAAATCACTCTTTGAAAGCGTTCTATGATAAGTATTAAAGTCAATGTAGCTCTTTAACCAAGGTGATTGTTTAAACTTTAAAACTCTATGAACTTTTATGAGTTTCATTCCATTCTTAATAGATTGTTGTAGCACTCTATAGTGAATGATATAATTTCGTTTATCAGTTAAGTCTGTTATTAGTTTCGATGTCCTTGAACCACTAATTTTTTTATTTTCCGCACAAAAAGGAAAATCATTATGTAATCATGAATTCCTTGGGGATAATCTAAATCTACTTCTAAAATTACCCATATGAAGCTTCGGAATCTATTTCAAATATATTAAAACTTTCAATGTCTTCTACCCATTCAAATTCTCCAGTAGGTAGGTACTGAGACATTGCCCAACCATACAAGTTTTCGCATCTAAGTATACAATATATTCAGATGGTTTGGTGGAATCAAAATCAGGATATATTTGTTGTTGCTTTAGAATGTCGTTTTGAACATTGGACAATACCACCTCTGATTCCTTTTTTAACGAAATCATACATACTTATATCTGTAAATAGTTCGAGTTTTATTTTTGTTGATTTCAACATTGCATCCCAAGATAAGCCCGGAATAGTTATGTATTGACAAGGATCCAAATCATAGATACTTTTACATATTTTTCGAAATTTTCTAAGATATCGGTTAGGAGAAATACATCTGTTTTTAAATAGAGAATCATTAGTCTTTCAATGATTGACAATTTAATGTATTCCATAATTTACAGCATGACTATAGTCCTCAATAGAACACTCACTATTATTTAGTATATTGAAAAATTTCTCACGGGGAGGTAGTTGATTTTCTTTAAGACGTTCAATTGAATCTAAATATTAATAGGGAAAGACACCCTTTCTTTTAAGTTAAGAAAATTGTTCAGTGTTGGGATACATTGATCTGAGTACGTGAAAATCTTCAGATCGCAAGTTTTGAGCTAAGCTTTCTAAGCTTGCTCGATTTTCCATGCAATCATTCTTGAAATTATCCCCCATTGGAATGTATTTCGATAGTGAAATGTAAAGCTCTTTATTGAGTGGAATTACTCTTATGTCTCCGGGAATGGAAGTGAGTTCTTTTACAAACAAATGACAGTCGTAGGCGGAAAAATTATGAAAGAAAACTGGAATAAATCTCGATATCTGATATTTCAAATTACATTCTGAATGAGCTGCTCCACGAAAATCTCCAGTAAAATGACAATGATCTGCAACTCGATCATTAATAAGATAATCATTACAGATATGACATACTGAATTCTCCGCTAAGTTTTTCATTTGCTCTTTTGTAAGAGAATTCATTGGTTTACAAACACTTAAATAGTTGCTATAAAGAAATTTACAGTCATTTACTAATTTCTTTATAAACACTTCAACACAATCCTCTCCCGTATAGATCCTAAACTTTTTCAAACTTTCATCAAATTTAGATTTAATAAAATAAGCGAATGCCATTGGCTTATGATGTTTAGTGCTTACAACTTTCTTCGAATCTTTAATATTTATATTTTCCAAAATGCACTCAAAATCGGCGTAAATAACAAAAGGTACATCTAGTTGCTTTATTGAGCACGAAACTTTTAAATTTTATTGTCCTCGTCTGACAGCTTTGTTACGACATGATAACATACCAATTTATGAGCTTCCAATCGTTCCTTGGATAAGGTATATTGAAGACAGCCATGACAGAGATGTTTCATTCTGTGATTTGCAGAAAGTTGAGAGCTGATTAATCTACAAGAATAAAAAAAAATAATAATAATAAAAATAATAAAAAATTAAATTAATAAAATTAAATATTCTGTGTTACCAACCTTGAAATATTTTTAATCCATATATAATGCGTTTGATTGTTTTCCTTCTCGAAAAACAATAAATTTATATGCTTCTGTTGTTCTCCTCTAGTACAAGGTGCAATTCAAAAGTTCCAGTAATTTTTGAACAGTACGGCTCATAGTGGCGCAATCTGTCTGAAATTTTTATCCGTTAATTGTGTATTCTTCAGTGTTGCCGTATAAAATTTATATTACAGCTGATTTGTATAACAGCTGAGATATCGCGCTAAATGTAACATTACATTTGTAGTGTCGGTCGCCTTGGCCTCGGCTCCTCTGAAGACTGCCACTTCGCACTTTTACGCTTGGTTTTGGGCTCATATTTAAAGCACCGTGTTTCGTTACCAGTCACAATCAAAAACAAAAAGTTTGAGTCCTTTTTGGCCTTTTTAATGATGTCTCTTGAATGTTGAATTCTGAGGTGTTTTTCGTGTTGTTTAAAGTGTGCGGAACAAATCGATTATAACCTTTCTGAGACCCAAACTTTCTGTCAAAAAACGATAAATCGACGCTGCGGATAATTGATAAATTCCGATACCATATATTTAAGCGATGATTTCGGCACTTTTTTAATGAATTCACGCATAATTTCCGTTTTTTTTTTCGTTCACAACATCTTTTGGCCGGCCCGAACGTTCGTCGTCTTCCATGACCTCCCGTCCCCCTTGAAAATGTTTAAAACCACTCGTGAATACGGCTACGGGATAGACAATCATCGCCATAAGCTTGTTTCATCATTTGATGAGTTTCGGTAAAAGTTTTACCAAGTTTAAAACAAAACTTATGTTTGCTCTTTCTTCGATGCTAATTTCCGACCGACACTACAAATATAATGTCACATTTAGCGCGATATCTCTGCTGTTCATACTTGGGCATTTTCCATTACCACTAAATTGTCATTACTATTACAGGCTAAGTGGTAATGTAAATGTTTTTCTCATTACCATTAACATGTAATGGTAATGAATTCAAAAATTGCATTACCATTATCATGTAATGGTAATGAATTCAAAAATTGCATTATCACTAAAGTTTAATGGTAATGGGAAAAAGTCTTGCATTACCATTACGTTTTAATGGTAATGGGAAAACATGTTGCATTACCATTAAATTGTAATGGTAATGGAAAATGTTAATGCTGATGAATTAAAAATTGTGTTCCTATTAAATGTCTAATGGTAATGAAAAATTGTAAAATAATACGGTCCAACAATCGCTTTACTCTCCTCATTCAATCCAAAAACATTTATACTTATTTCTGGATTATTCTCCTCAAAAATTTTAATTTGATTCAATGTCAATGGAAATGATAAGCTGGAGAAATTAAGCAAGGTTCCATCTGGGGTAGTAATGTGATCCAATTCTATATTTAGCTTATAATTTGAGCATTTTTTCCAGATGTTGACCTGTTTGAATGGACGATATCACTGCCCATTTGAAACATTCTCATCTTTTTTTTTTAACATTTATGCAAGCATGTTTTTTCTGAATTCATAAAGGAAGCACTATATGAGTAGGTCCTCTCATGGGTCTATATTGGTTAATGTTCACTTCCAAGTGAGCAATTGGTAAAAGAGACCATCCAATATCCCTTTCTTGAAAAACATTCATTTTTTCCAAAATATCTTTGCATTTCTTGGAAAAGTCCTCATTTATATCTGATGACTCCGTTAATATAGTCATTTTAGTTGAGAAAGATTTTATCATTATTTTTGTTTCTTCCTCATTTTGCTTGATTAGCAAATATTCGCAGAATTGTTCTATGTTAGATTTTATCGATGTATGCTTTAGAATTAGGTTGCTCAATGCGTCCAGAACTTCTGTTTTTGCAGCTGCAAAGAACTGTTCTGGAATGAGTATACTTTCATTCTTATTCGCATAAACTAGAGTTTCCATTTTTTCGTTAAAAGCATGATTTATCCTCTTGAGGTTTTCACTAAAGTCAACCAGGCTATTCTTTTTATGTTGATTGGTTCGCAGATGATAAGACCAATCTGTTATAATAACATCTACTTCACATGCTTCACATTTCTTCGTGACAAGGTTTTCATCAGACATGTTTTGATCTTGGATTTGAAATTCCGTACCATGAAGTTTCTCATAATGACTTCTTATAGCAAAACGGTTTTTAAATCTAATACCGCAATATTCGCACAGAATATCAGAATCGCTTTGGTCTTGGTTTGGAAATTCCATACTATGAGTTGTCTCATAATGTCGTTTGAGAGTAAAATGATTCTTTAAAATAACACCGCAATATTCGCATAAAAAAATGTTCTTTAAGTGCATTGCCCTTTTATGGCGTTTCATACCCGTTTCCGAAGAAAACTCCTTTAAACAAATTTCGCAGGCCTTGTTCATTTTGATTGTTAATTATTATATTCTAGAAACAAAAAAGCAAAATATGATATTAAATTCAACCCTACGTTCCCAGTAGGAATGAAAGGAATAAATATACATACAAAATAATTACAATTAAATAAAAATATTAAATGCTACGTGCACACTTCAGAAAAGGATGCAAAGGGTCACATACCTGGGGTTTGACGGCGGAATTGTCTGCGATCGTCTTTGAGTGTAAACTTTGATGATAGACGTTAGTCTCTATCAATACGAGGATCACGATACGGATTGGACAATTCCACGGATTTTTATACACTTAAAGACGACACTACTTTTGAAACCGACGCTCACGATCGAGTTTTTCGTTTTTAATTTGAAAAAGAAAAAAAAAAAACTGGCTATTTTGTCTTGATTACTCGGATCGTAAGGTTAATTTGTTTTTTAACTTTTCTTTAGTTTCTCCAATTACTGTACTAAATTTTAACTGAACTGTTTGATTTCACTTTAAAGAATGGCATCGTCAAAGGAGAAAATCTGATTAGTCAACTCCAGCTCTAGCCCAATGTTTACATATTGAACTAATTGAACTATTATGCTCTCCTCCGCACAGTTTCTCACCCACACCATTCTCACACATATATGTACCATTTTTCAAAACATTCAATCCCAAAAATACCCCTGATCGAACGAACTTGAACCTTGAAAAATTTTTGAATAAACTTTCAATGAGGCAAGCTTCAACTTGTTTGACTAAAAATCATGCCTTATCTTCATCTCATTGACTTAGTAGCGATAATTCAACTCCAGCTCTAGCCCAAGTTTACATATTGAACTAATAGCTTCCTACCGCACAGTTTCTCACCCCCTCACCTCTTCAATGAGCCTCAATGCGAACCTCATATAAACCATCAAAAATTTCAATGCGAACCTTCTCATATAAACCATCAAAAATTTCAATGTGCGACTTCTCATACAAACCACCAAAAATTGCAATGTGCGACTTCTCATACAAACCATCAAAAATTGCAATGTGCGACTTTTTCCGATTTTCCATTCAAAAAAGTTGCACACCCAAAACGAACATATCTTATTACATATTACTTATTTCATATACTAATAAGAGTCTTTAAAGTTAACTTCAGTGCAGGAGTATAGAGTACCTTAGAACATTTTTTTATTTATTTATTTGTTTATTTATTGATTACAGTCTATGAAAACGTATAAATTTTCTTACAGACAACACTGAGAAAAAAATCAAACAGAAAATTGGTTAATTCAAAAGGAAAAACATACAAAACGGCTTCAACAAGGAAAATTTTTAATTTTAAAAATTTTCCTGTTGAAAAAATTAAAAATGTTTCCTTTTGATTCAACTATTTTTCATGTTGAAATGACAAGTTTAAATTCAAAAACATTAAAGGGAAAATTGTTGATTTGTCCACTTTTGAAGTTGAAATGACAAGTTTATATTCAAAAATATTAAAAGGAAAATTGTTAATTTGTCCACTTTTGAAGTTGAAATGACACATTTATTTTCAAAATTATTAAAAGGAAAATTGTTGATTTGTCCACTTTTGAAGTTTAAGGCCCATTTGCTACTGTTCCGGTTAAAGTTTTTCGTTACGATATCCTCTCAAAATGTCAAAATTTTTATACAAATTTTTTGTTTTTCGGAACGAAAAATTTAATCGGAACAGTAGCAAATGGGCCTAAATGACAAATAAATATTAAAAAATATTAAAATTAATATTGGTAATATTATATAAATGAAAAACTTGTTTTAAATTAAAATTCATACACTTTATTGATAGGACTTAAATACAAATAACATATTAAAAAATTTACTTTTATAAAAATATATATTGTTTCACAACTTTGAACCGGCAGGTTTTAAATACCGTTTTTAAAAATTATAAATACTTATTTCTAAAATATGTTTTTCCATTGTTAATAGTATGTATGTTTAAAGGAGGACTAGTAAAATATGAAATGTTTTTGTGTATAGTGCTTTGTTGTATTTCTTTCCCATTCAAAAGACTGGAAATGTTTATCGAATTGTTTGATTTGAATAGGGCAGTAACATACATAAAGTTTGACTCGCTTGCTAATAGACACAATATTTTAAAAAGGTAAATATTTTGATGAATTGAATAAAGGTAATGGTTTTGCTGATATTCTTTACCCGTTACATGTTATCATGTCCGATATTTTGTAAGATTCGTCTCCTAGATCAGATTCTTTTTTTAAATTGCGATAAGGGCAGTAATGCACTGTGTTATTAGAAAAGGTGTCAATTTGCAGGGTTGTGCTTTCAGTAACTTTTTCATAGTCCAATAGAAATTTGAAAAACTTTATGGATCGTTTTTTGCTTATTGTTAAAGAGGGATTTAGTCTTGAAGTAATACATCTGAAGTACTTTTTGAAGGTCGATACTTTCCTTCAAATCGGAAACACCAAACTTTTCTCAATGGACCACACTTTAAAATAGCCGACGGATAGTGCGTCAAATATGGTGTTTTGGTTTAAGAGTTTGATTAAAAAGTCTTTGATAAAGAGAATGATGACGTTCTATTAGTGATTGAAGGTACTGAATGTCTTGAGTGGACTCAAAATTTTGGTTTCAAAACTATATCTACAATTCCAATAAGCATGCAAATAAATGCCAATTTTCATTTTGTTTTAGGAATGAGATTCCTATCATCAAGGGTAAAAAGTGCAAGAACGTCAAGAACGAAGTTTCGAATTTCTGCGTCCCCATACGAAAAAAGAATTTCCTGCTATTTAGCTGTTCCAAAGTAATAACTTTATCATTAATGATAGAAAAAAAATATTACAAATATCGTAAACGCATACACCCTCAAACAAGTCGTGCATAATATCAAAACAGGAGTTGTCTGTAACATGAAAGCTTGGAACTTGATTAAATGTGCAATTTTGATATACCCCTGTGTTCTTTTCATCTTTTTTTCAAGGTCTATCTGATAGTTTTGCCTATTGCGCAGCATTTCTACATTTTCTTTATTTGCTATTTGCGCAATAGCTTTGTCAAGCTTACAGACTCTACAGTATGAACGGCTTTTAAAATTTTCGAAAACCCCACTAAGCTGTTTTGACTAAGGTTATCACCAACAACCAGTCCTAATGTAAAATATACTTGAAAGGACTCATTATCAACACAAATATCTACTCCTTTTTCTTCCAAATGCTTAATTGCTTTAATAAGTGGTGAAATACTACTTCGTTGCCCAATACCTTCAACGATTTTGTTTTTATAAAACCAAAGTGAAAAATAAAATCTAGTTTGGATGATAAATGCTCAGAATATTTGGAAATATATAATAGGCAGCACATACGGAATCATTATGGGAACTTAATAGATTACAATTTCATAGTCATCAAAATACAAAATGTAAGGTATTATATATGTCTTTTGTAGCAATTGTCTCTTAAAGGCAAATATTTCACCGTTTACCAAACTTTTTACATATGAGCAATTTAACCTTTCACCAATATTTTTTAAAGTTGATTTTTAAACGTTTGGCAATTCCAAAAATTTTTTTATTTGAAAACGCACGGGCATTTGGTACAAATTTACAAATTTCGCCCCTAATCCCAGCCTGCAACGCTCTGATTTTTCCTCTATAGTGCATTGGAGCAAATATGGAACTGGTCTTTGGTATATTCCTTCATTGATTATGTATTTTAAAAACATGTGCTCAGAATGAAAATCTTTGAAAGGATTTAAGCTAATATCCAAAATAAAATTCAAATTTTTCTCATCAATTGTATCTGTATGTACTAAATTTAAGATTTGTGCAAAAGAAGACGAAATTCCTGAACAGATTTCATAATCTTTGTTACATCTCTTCTTGGCATATTATCCTTTGAGTAAAGTTTTAACATAAACAATAGTAATTTCTTTTTTAAAGATTGGCAAATAATCGTTGCTTGGTTTTTCTTTTGTTAAGTAAAACTAAACTTAAGTCATTAGGCGGAATTTCAATCGCTTCTTCTGGATTAACTGAGTGTTGCGATTTGTTTATAACAACATTTTTTGTTGCAATTGGGCGAGGTTGCCTTGTTACATCGTTTTTCTTATGGACTCTTACTAAATGGTTTCGAAATGATTTGAAATCTTGAAATTTTTGAGCGCATTGATGCTGTGCGCACTCAATATAATCGCTTGTTAACAAAACATGTTTAATTTTCAAATGATTAACTAAATCATCAATATTTTTAAAATAAGTTGAACAAGCAAAGCAAACAAACACCATTGTTGAGTGAAACAAACAGAAAATGTATTATTTTTGGTGTAATTATTGAAAATTAAAAAATTTTTCAATCTATGCTTTCTATCCAAAAACCATTAACGACATCACGGAAGGTTGAGAAGTGTCGAATTTTGTACGTATATCAAAAAAATATTTCGAATAAAAAGCCAAAGGTTTTGACTACTTTAGGATATTTTAAAGTTCAGAACATGAAAGATTTCGAAACAATGGTAAAACTCTCAATAAACGAAGAAAATTTATATAAATATTATCAAAAAAATGAAAAATTGTTCCAATTGATATATGGGGCAAAACACGTCAAGTGTACCACCGGCAAAATTTTTTCTCCCCGATTTGGATGAAACTTGGTACAGTTGTTAAGATGTAAGAGTACGTAAAATGTGCAAAAAAATAGTAAATTTTAATTACAGGTTGTCGAGATACAGGGTGTCAAAGTTTAGGATTTTTGCTTCGAAGAACATATTTCATTGAATTACAATGGGGCTAAAATCGCCTCGCTTCAAAAATTTTTCGAATGTATTCTTAAAAAAAATTTTCTGAATTTTTCGAAAAACAATACTTAAAAAATTTTCGATAACGGTAAATGAGGAAAATTTGCATTTTAGTTTTATTTCTTGATTTTCTAGGACAGACGTCATTTTTTAATTTTTTTTTAAATTTTTTTTAAATAAAGCTTAGTTCTTCCCCTTAAAATGAAGCATAAATCAGAATGGGCGGACCATGATTAGTGCTCCAAATACACCTTTGAAGATGCTTACTAGCAGTATTTCCCCAAAAAACCACTGAGCGAGCGAACAATGCCTATACTCGTATGTGCACATATCAAAACAGCACGCAACGATTGGCTTGACAATGCGCTCGCTCAGTGGTTATTGAGGGAAACATGCTAGGTAAGGCATCTCCAAAGGTGTATTGGAGCACTAATCATGGACCGCCCATTCTGATATATGCATCATTTAAAGGGGAAGAACTAAGCTTTATTTCAAAATTAAAAATAAAAATAAAAAAGACGTCTCTCCTATAAAATCAAGAAATAAAACTAAAATGCCAAATTTCCTCATTTACGTTATCGAAAAATTTTTAAGTATTGTTTTCGAAAAGTTCAGAAAATTTTTTTAAGAAACATTCGAAAAATTTTTGAAGCGAGGCGATTTAGCCCCATTGTAATTCAATGAAATATGTTCTTCGAAGCAAAATCAAAACTTTGACACCCTGTATCTCGCAACCTGTGATTAAAATTTACACTACTTTTGCACATTTGACGTACTCTACCTCTTAACAACTGTACCAAGTTTCATCCAAATCGGGAAGAAAAAATTTTGCCGGTGGTACACTTGACGTGTTTTGCCCCATATGTCTGCACCCACCACAATGAGAACGGGTTGAAGCGTTGTTCGACGATCGAAGTATTTTGTCATTTAAATTGTTGCAGTTTGACTGCATAATTATTGATGTAAAGACTGACCCAGAAATAACGGTCCTTTTGTTTTTTTTTTATTGCAAAAAAAACCAATGATGTTTTTTTAAAAATTCTTTCAGTTTAATATTAAGTGAACATTATAAACAAATAAATAAAAATTTTAATTACACTGAAAAAAATACACTTAAAAAAAAAAATTATACTTTGATTTTTTTTTCTTATTAAGGTCCTCCATTAGGTTTTTTACCGACCTTTCGTTCACCCTAGTGTATGCCCGACGCCATTTATGTCGAAATATTTCGATGTTCTTCGCAGTTTGTTTCGTCTTCTTAAGGTTCCTTTTCATTAAAGCCCATATTTTTCGATTGGACGAAGTTCGGGGCAATTCGGAGGATTTGCTTCTCTTGGTACCACACAGTGACATTAGTGCCTGGTATCAATCCATCGTTCTCTGGGCGTAGTGAGATGTTGCTAGATCAGGCCAAAATAGTACTGAACCTTGGTGTTGACGTATAAAAGGCAGCAAAACGCCGGTCCAGACACTCTCTGATGTAAACTTCGGTGTTGATTGTGCGATCCGTCACAAATTCCTTACTTCGAAGGCCATATTTGCAAATGGCCTGCCACACCATGTATTTCTTTAGAAAATTGGGTATGTTTTTCGGTGGTAAATTTAGAGGATCCTCCACCCCTTCTAACCGCAGTATAATATCCGTGTCCAGGTAACTGCTTGAAATCCGCTTTGCAACACGTTTCATCGTCCATGATCACTAGGGCTGCTCTTAATTCCCGAAATGCAATTTCAATCGGTCTCAGGGTCCAGAAGTGTTCCATTGGACATGGAGGAGAAACGTGAGAAATCTGGAAGCAATCGGATAACGGGAACCCGTGGCAGTTTTCAATTGAAGTTTGGGAAATTGGCAAAAATAGAGAGGAAACGGCCCTTAACTCCCCACAAGGCGCCCCTACGGATATATAACGTATGGCCAACCCCCATTGTTTTTTTACTCCGAACATTTTTTCTGAACAAACCTACCCCCCATCTCCCCTCCATAAGGGGGCTCCCATACAAAAATAATTTTTTAAAAACTTTTCCCCCCATCTTCCTAACTAGCCCCAGAGTGCTCCTAGAGGAGTCAAATGTATGACCGACCCCCATTAACTTTGTCCCCCTAACATTTTCTCCCAGAACATACTTAACCTCTATCTCCCCCCTTAAGGGGGCTCCCATATAAAACTTACCTTAATTTGAGCAAAAATTCATACAAAATGGCCGTCACTACAGTCAAACCCCTCCTAGGGGGCTGATATATATGACCGACCCCCCATTATTTTTTTTAACCCAAACATTTGCTTCAAACATACCTACCCTCTATCTCCCCTCCCTAGGGGGGTCCCCATACAAAATTAGGCTTAAATTAAAGAAAAATGCCTCACGAACTTCAATCTATAATATAGATGCCGTAGGAACAAGAAAGAGCATGTTCACATCATGCATAATCGAAAAATTTACAAAATTACCTTTTAAACGAGCCTAATATGAAGAATATTGGATTATTTTTTGGTGTGTTTTAATAATATGATATATTTTATTACCTTTTTTTTTTTAAACTGAATTTTGGGTTCCATCCCCTAACTGGCCAAATAATGACCCTAGTAGAAAAAAAAATATTTTTTCGAGTCAAATGCCGCAAACCTCAATTTATGACGAGTTTTTTGAGACTATAACCATTAAAATCGGTTAGTGGTTTCTATTCATAAAATTAATTCAAAACAAATATTTTTTGAAACGCATTATTCACTGTTTTTACGTTCGTTTCTTGAGTCTTTGCATGCGTACAGACCGAGAGGAGCCATGCGTACAGACCGAGAGAGACATGCGAAGACCTAAGAAACAAACGTGAAAACAGTGAATAATGCGTTTCAAAAAATATTTGTTTTGAATTAATTTTATGAATAGAAACCACTAATCGATTTTAGTGGTTAAAGTCTCAAAAAAGTCGTCATAGATTGAGGTTTGCGGCATTTGACTCGAACATTTATTTTTTTGTACTAGGGTCATTATTTGGCCAGTTAGGGGATGGAACCCAAAATTCAGTTTTAAAAAAAGGTAATAATTATAACATATTATTATAACATATATAGAGGTTGAGTATGTTCGGAGAAAATGTTAGGGGACAAAGTTAATGGGGGTCGGTCATACATTTGACTCCTCTAGGGGCACTCTGGGGCTAGTTAGGAAGATGGGGGGAAAAGTTTTTAAAAAATTATTTTTGTATGGAGCCCCCTTAAGGAGGGGAGATAGGGGGTAGGTTTGTTCAGAAAAAAGTTCGGAGTAAAAAAATAATGGGGTTGGCCATACGTTATATATCCGTAGGGGCGCCTTGTGGGGAGTTAAGGGCCGTTTCCTCTCTATTTTTGCCAATTTCCCAAACTTCAATTGAAAACTGCCACGGGTTCCCGTTATCCGATTGCCTCCAAATTTCTCACGTTTCTCCTCCATGTCTAATGGAACACTTCTGGACCCTGAGACCGATCAGAAACTCGCTACAAAATTTCTCCATAGAGTTAAGAGCAGCCCTAATGATCACGCAATTAAATTTGGGCAGGTAATCGCGATACAGTTTTCGAGCCCTCCTCTTGGCTTCGGTGTCCTTTTCTTCTGACCTATCAGGTACTTTTTGTACTTTATGGCTCCTTAGGTTGTAAATTTTTTTAATCCGTTTAACACTTGACTTCGATGTTCCCGCTTTTGCTGCCATATCACCTAAGTGCCTGGATTCTGAGTAAACAGCCGCTTAACGTTCTGGGCCACCGCTTGGTTCGCTGAACCACTTTTTCTCCCTGATTCTGTGTTTTTGATAAAGGGGTAAGCTGTCTGTATCGTTTTATGGTCCTACCGACAGTTTTTTCTCACACGCCAACTTCCTTAGCGATCTTTTTGTACGTGGTGTTTGGATTTTCTAGGTGTTTGTAAATAATTGCTTTCCGCTTTTCTTCTTGTTGAGACGACATCTTTTCAGTAGCTCTTTTATTTTACGAATGAGTATTTTTTTTTTAATCTGCAATATTTATACTTTATTAAGGTACCGAATATGTTGCTATAGAGTTAACACTTTTTTATAAATAGCCTAAAAACAAAAGGACAGCTATTTCTGGGACAGTCCTTAAATTAGATGCACTTCAAAGCTTTCATCTGCGTCAAGGATTGTATACTTCCGAGTGCCTCTTCCAATTTGATTTTTAAACCGATTAGTCGGCAAAATAATGCTGTTCAACAATTTGGCAAATATGAAATCAATACTGTCTGTAACGTAAAAGAAAAAATGTTACAAATAAAGAATGCTATTATTCTAATTTTTGCACAAACCTTTGTTCGAGATTTGTTCACATGCAAAAAAAATCTCGCGAGATTTCCTATCTTTTATATTTGATTGATAGTACGGACGAATTTTTTGCTTGAACTTTTCCCAATTTGATATGAGACGATCTTTTTTTTCAGGGTACAAAACGTCGAAATCGTAATTTAATCTGGAAATATACCAATTTGTGTTAGAAATTTAACTGATTAAAACATGTCAAAAATACTGACTAATTTATCCAAACGCCTGTTTGAAAGATGGCCATTTCAATAAAAATTCAAAATTATTTTCGAATTGATTTATTTGTTCTCTGCGCAAAGGAAACGTTTTCTTCCAGGAGTCCCCAATGTCATTATTTTGAAAGCTAGCGGATATATCATACTTCATTGTCTTTCTGAGCTTTTCAAGTTCATCTTTGTCGTATTCCTCATCCAAATTTGTTTGGTCATCTTCGATGTGCTCCTTTTTAAAATGGTCGTCCAGTTTGCGACGCTTTGTTGACAAATTGTAAAACATATTTGATTTTGATAAGGATTTTAAAAATGATGTTAATTTATTTGATATCTACCTCCTTTTCAGTTGGAAAAATAGACGCAATTTGATTCGTTATTATAACAAATTCTTTGGATCGCATCCTTATTTTATTTTCAAGAGTTTTTTCTAAGACTATGTTAATAATGTCATTTCGTTGAGCATCTAATAAAAAATTGTTTTGTTTGTAAAAGCATAAAATGCTACAACCTTTTCCGCTTTGCTGAAGAATTTGTAGCACATCAATACAAAACTGAAAAAAAGAGGAAAAACGCAAAACAAGTTAATGCATCATGCAAGATATCAAGCAAGCTCAATAATATAACTGAGGCCTTAATCTATTTTGCGATTCAAACGACCTTTTCGACTCGAGGTATCTAAGTAAGATTATTGCGTTCCGTGTTAAATTTTTTCCTAAAAATCAAAAACCTTAAAAATAATAGTTTTGAAGTACGTTCCAGTTGTGACTCGGATCGAGTTTACTCTAAAATCGCAATTTTGGGTATGGCCCCAGTTTTTAAGGCTATGTTCTTGCAATAAAAGTTTAAATTCGTAAACCAATATTAGTTGAATTTATTTTTGTAAGGTGTCGCATTTTTTTGGTGTAATAAAACAAATATCTTGAATATACCGAAGCAATAGGAGTGCTGCAGTTGCTACGAGAAGAACCAAGCGGAGTGCTGCAGTTACTTACAGATTCAGTCCTTTCGAAGGTGGAAGTTGCATTGAACTAAAATTTTTATATAAATTAATAGAAATTAAAAAAAAGAATTTTAAACATCTTTCAGTAGTGCGCTCTGAATTATCATCTACAGCGCAACCAGCCGTTTGATGCAGTGTCTAAGGCCTCAGTTACTCTTGATTGAACGTAATTTAACTTATAGAAATCTGTTTCTTATCTAAAGTCAAATTATGTTTACAGTAACTGCTCCCATATAAAATGTACTAAACAGATCAAGGCAGCTGATTCAATAAGTAAATTTAAGTTACGTTCAATAAAGAGTAACTGAGGCTTAATGCAGTGCTATCCAAACTAGGTCCACTTGAGAAACGAAAAGTTTATGTTTGTACACAAAAATTACCACGCGGATGATTTATAACCCGTGCCCGCAGAAAAAACTAGTTTGGACAGCACTGGTGTAAGTCAAGAACTTTTTAAGCAAATTTTACTCACATTTAACTTTTTCCAAATTGCCAGTTTTTCTCGGAACTCCGCTCTAAGTCTAACCACTTTTATAATTTCTTGTATGTCCTCCGCCGCTAAATACCTCAGCGTTTTAAGGGTAACACCGTTTTCTTTAAGAACATAAAAAGTAAATTAAATTAAAATCTAAAAAGTCCCCGCTTAAGAAGTTTCGACTCTTTAGCTTCACAACTTTTTCCCCTAATAGCGTCTTTTGATTTCAACGAAAAACTCATAAAGCCACTTTATAACAGTACAAAGACAACGCAGCACATCTACATACATACATACATACATATATACATACATGTGTAGCTTCCAAACGGTAAAAGCACCCTGCAGTAATGAGCTGGCTAATTTCCTAAGAAGGACTGGCCTTTGACCAGTCCAAATCCTACCGGTTATATTGTGGTAGTTCGCTCCACCAAAATCGGCTAGCCGGCGGCTGGTAACCATCGGGTTGGTTTAAGGGTAGTCGGTATATGACACTCTCATCAACTTAGAAAATTTTTGCATCTTTGACAAAACAATCATAAACAAAATATATAAAAAATAGGTTTTTTAATTCCCTTATTTTCACTAGTCTAAGACCAGACAAAATTACTGCAGTACTGGTAAACGAGGGACTGACCGGAGGCTACACTACGGTCAGTCGTTATCGGACCGGTCCATCTCCAATGACACGCCCATGTTAGAAAGGTCAGTTGAATGCATTGGAAGTGGAATTACGAGGGGCTAGAACTGGTAAACGAGGGACTGACCGAAGGCTACACTTGGGTCAGCCCATATTTCTGCAGGGAAAATTGAACGGAAATGAATCCATTTCCATTCAAACTTTGCACCAAAATCAATATTACTTTTCCTTTTATCTTTCTTTTTTTCACTTTTAAGACGAAAATAAAAATTTTTTTTTGAGAAATGTAAACATATCGACACTACCTCATTCACAAGCGCAGAATTACAAATTTGCATCGTTCATGTACTCAAAGACTCAAGTTTCGAGAAAAACGCATTTAAAGTTTTCAAGTTTCGAACGATTGTATGGGAACGATCAGAGTGCAATTTATCATAATTTCTTGCTTTTGTTGATATTGATATATAATTTTGACACAACATAGCACTGGATATAACAAATAAATCTGCTTCATCAACTCAAAAATCGTGTTTTTTGAGTTATGACAGTGTTTGAGTAAATTAGCGGTATGCTGTATTAGGATGCATTTTGCTGAAACTTTTTCCTTTTTAACACATTCTTTTCAATTTCACAACACACTTTACCAATCACAAATTAAACTCTTACCTTTTAATGCTGGCGTCACTTCCTCACAATGCCAAGTTTTCATGAGTTCTTCCAGCGCGTCCATAGCGTCAATAGCACCCATAGCGTCCGTAGCGTCCAGCGCGTTCAAGAGTGAAATGAAAATAACTCAAATGAACGAATAACATACACGCGGTTTCGTTTTTATGTTAATTCTAACTATTCCCAGCAAACAAAAAGCTCGTTTTCGATTTCGTTAGCGATATAAGGGCCAAAATTCTTTTTAATGCCTAAATATCTGTATCTGTCAATGAAATTCAGTTTCAATGAAGGATCAAAATACATTAATAACAAATTAATTTTACAAAAAAATGTATTCATAACAAACTAAAATACTCTAGTCGAACTGAAAAAAAACAAATATAACCAAAACTCCATTTTGTTTTCTCGCATATTACAGTAACATTGTTGTCTTTTTTGGCAAGACAACACAAGAGATGACAACAATGTTACTGCAATTTGCAAGTAAACAAAATTGAGTTTTGGTAATAATTGATTTTTTTTCAATTCGACTAGAGTATTTTACTTTGTTATGAATAAATTTTTTTGTAAAAATAATTTGTTATAATTTGATTTTCTCCTTCATGAAAACTTAATTTCATTGACAGGGACAGAAGTTTAGGCATTAAAAAGAATTTTGGCCCATAAATTCTTCGAGAAAGACTGATAAAAGTATTGTATGTTAAATGACAATCACTTGAAATACCACAACAAGTTCGTTTTCGTTCCTAAAGTTTAATCGGTAAATATGAATCGTAAGCTGGCATATTTCTATCGTTAACAAACTTTTAATGATAATCGTAAGGGATAGTTTTTAAGGACGTTAGCAATAATTGCAGTCATAATCGTCATTGATGATAAGTTTTTCAATCGTTAGCAATAATTCAGTCATACACACACTTAGCTTGTGTTTGTTTTTGCAATGCATCTAATTGCAATTAATTAGATCTTTCTTAACCTTTTGTCATTAGAATGAATATGGGCATTTCCACAGAAATGTCAACCGCAGTCAAAAAATTCAAAGCCTATAAAAGTATGTTGTTTTAACATATATTTATAGAGAAAAATTTTACTAATCTGAACATATTCTACATATATTCATAACACATTTAGAAATATTCAAATGCAAAGTCGCACAAGTGCAAAACTTATGTTTTGAATATTTCTCTTCCCGTTTTGTTTTGATTAATGTTCGTAATAACATCCACTATGCTTTGATATTTGCACTTTTAAATATCGTTTTATATTTGAGGAATGTAAGAAAAATGCAAAGGGAACGATGCAATCGCCAATTACGGTAAATTTTTTCTTTACTTTATCGTTTATTTCGTTGTAGCGTGCGACATTGAAAAAACATTTGTTATCACTGAGTCAAAGGTGTTTGTGCAACGCGCCTCAAATATTCGCAGCAAACAGTAATTTGTATTGCAATTAAATAAAAAAAATTTTGTTGCAAAATAATCAACTCTCTGAGACATATTTGAAGTTTGTAGCGTGCGACATCGTAAGTGTAAAATTTATAAATTTCGCACCCTTGCTCCTAAACCCATTTCAAATTTTTTATTTTCAACCACATTTTTCTGCAAGAAACTCAACACCTAGAAAATTTATGTTTATATAGACTGATGCAGTAGTCGATTAAGAATAAACTAAGTTAAGAAAAATAATTATTTTTTGCAAGTTTCAATAGAGAATGAATGATTATTCCCGAAATGCGAAATTTTGAGTTGTACCGATTTAGTAGCAAGGGTGCGATAGGTCAACTTAACGAAAAGGAGTACTCTGAGTTACCCCAGAACATGACTAGTCAAAATCTAGAGTATTTTGTGTAAGACAACTGACCTCTAATTCACCACAGTAGGTCTATTCGTGGAGTAGTTAAATGTGGGAGTGGTAATGCCTCAATAACAAGCCAATGTTAAGCATTGCATTGCAAGCATTCCAGGTATATCCCAGTTCCACTCGTTTTATTGCGATGGCCAACAGGTAGAAGGAGCTAGGACTGCATATTCCATTAAAAAAATCTTTATTTAATATAAGTAAATACTATTCACAGTTAAGTTAGTTTCTATTCTTTATTTTTTATGTAAAGGATAAATATTCTTATTTATTTTTTTTTTCTTTGTTGAAGATATTTTAAGTTTATAATTTTTGTTGTGTGAAATAAAATATATTGAAAACATTAAAAGTCATTTATCATCATCTTCTCCATTTCCAATTAAATGAAAAGTACACATTAAATTAAAACTTATGATGCAACAAAATGTAGCATTCGACATGTAGCGTGCGACAGTGATTAAAATAAAATAAAAAACTAAACTGTTTAATATTTTTGAATCAAATAAAAACCAGTTCTAAGATTCATCAATGTACAATATTACAAAAATTAGTCGCATTAAAATATTGCCTCAAGTTCTTCTGTTTTTGCAGCGTGCGAATGCCTTAGTTTTTTGTAATTATCTTGAAAACGAACAATTTCCAGAAATCAACCTTAGCACCAATTACAGTGCTAGTCAAGAGCTATAACTTCGCGCCATTTGTCCAAATAAAAAACAATTTTCGTATATTTCTTTTTCCACTGAGAATGCGTGCGAATGTCGCGTTCGACATCATGGAAATGCCCATATGTTAAAAATTTCCCGCGACTTTTCTCGTCTACTTCCTTTCCTAACTAAAACTGAATTATCTCATGCATGAGCACGAAAATAATACGCTAACAGTCGAAAAACGGAAATTTTGAAAAAAAAACTCTAGTGGTATTCAAGCAGGCTTGGAAATAGCTAGGTGCAAATTTTGCGCGCGCAAACTTTGCACAATTGCTTGTACGACCCTTATGCAAAGCGTGTGTAAAAACTTTGCGAAAACAGCTGGTTTCAATGCTTACTGTGGTGAAAGAGAAGAGGCGAATATCGCGCATATTTTGCGCATCACAGTAGGCGTGGCAAACTTCCGAGGCTGCGGAAACTATTTTTTCATACAAAATAATTTGCGAGCTCGCGAAATTTCCGAGGGCGCAAATTTTGCGTACCTGCTTGAATACCACTTCTTACTTTATCGAAAAATAACCGCACCTTACTTCGTTAACGAGTAAAAGTGACTCGTTATTAGTGATAATCGAAAAAGTACGTTCTGATGTTTGCTATGTAATTGCATTTCCTTTTCACACTTTTGTTTTTGACTTCGCACGCAAGGCACAGTGTCAAGAGTGTCGCCAAAATTAAGAACCTATAATTATGCTGGCCACTCACGCTATACCGATCGAAGCGATTGGTATAAAGTATGTTGCCACACACGACACACCGATTCGTAAACCGTCATTTCGCTCTATTCGTCGTGCGGTCAACATGTCAGCTAAAATTCCTCCAGAAAGGCTTTACTAACATTTGCCATTTCTTCCGTCGATGTTTACGCGACAACGATTACAGAAAAGTGAGAAAATGCATAGAAAAAAAACAAACCAAAACTGGTTTGAGAGCATGCGAATTGAGAGAGTGTATACACCGCGCCACTCACGCGTCAACAAATCGCTAGTTTATGAAAAATTTCAATTACTTTCGATCGGTGTACAAACCACCCCACACACGCTTAACTTTTTGTCAACATGGACAAATCGCTTCGATCGGTATAGCGTGAGTGGCCAGCATTAGCACGCAATCTTAGATGACGAATGTGTATGCAATGCTAATTGATTTGTATAAAAATTTTACTGCACAAAGCTATGAATAAAAAAACAAATAAATCAAATTAGACATTCAAGGTTACATAAATTCCCACCAAGCTGAAAATCGGCATGATTGTTTAAAATATAATAAAAAATAAATTTGGAAAGTTCCCCATCATTCCCCTGTATTGAAAAAATTTGTTTCAAGGTCTAAGGTCAAAAAATCAGTTTGTCGCGATTTTCAGCAAAACGGTAAGTTTTATCATAAAATTACCCTCAATGAAAATTGTAGATCATACGATTATCTACAAAAAATGTCTTAATGTCTTTTTTCCTACGAACTACCGTTTTTGAGATATAACGATCCAAAAAGTTGTAAAAGCTGAATCGTCATAATATGCACACTTTTCCACGCCACCTATGAGGAGTGTATTTGCGCATTTTTTTTAACCTGGTTCCCCAGTAGGCCTAGGATTCAATATCATGATGATTATCTACTTAGCATATGAATGTTGATGTTCCCGATTTCTCAGTGATAATAATTTTATCACCATACTTAAGTTTTAGTCGCAGCTTAATCGTTCTTTTATCTAAATTCGTAGTTTTTGCAAAATTCTGTAATTCGTTAAACGTGAACTGATAGTCTCGCTATTTTCAATGTAAGTAAATATTTCCTCCATAGCCCGATTCGAAGCTTCGTCCTTAGGCCGACCGACTTTAACTCCAGTGGAAGGTTTCATGAAAGAAGCATAGCAATCATCATGATATTTAGCTTCCGCAGCAACTAAATCAAATTTAAATTCGATTCGAGCAAAAACAGCTTTTGCTGTAGCATCGTGACGAGCCCGAGCTACTTCCAGAATTGAATCTTAAAATTGGAGTGTACTTATTTGACTAATTCGACGGCGAAAATCTCAGGATTTTCTTTTTTCATACTCTTCATTCAATTCCTGGCCACAAAATAGGCATTGTTTATTAAAACAAAAAGTCGATTCACTGGACCGTAATCTTGTACGAGGAGGACTTACTGTGGATGTACTGGCCTCTTCTTCTTTACGTTTTCTCTTATTACCTGCAGCAATAGAAGACTTTCGAGTATAATTTTTACGACAATTTTCATGTATTTTGACAGATTTCTGATTTTTAAGATATTCCGAAAATTCATCTGCTCTTTCGATACTTGCGTTAATTAATGTCTTCATACCACGTTCGACAGTAAAAACTTCACCTTCAGTTAAAAGTTTAGCACAAATAAAACAATATTCTGACATTTTTGTTATAAAAATTAAATCAGCACAATTAAACACGTGCTTCAGTACCGAGTGGCGTTCAAGACTAACAGGTTTTCATTTACTATAGTAGGTTTGACCCTAGCAACAATATTTTAACATATGTTGGAACTACAGAGATGTTTATACGTGGCGTACTCATGCATATTATGACGATTACTGCTTTTACAACTTTTTGGATCGTTATATCTCAAAAACGGTAGTTCGTAGGAAAAAATACATAAAGACATTTTTTGTAGATAATCGTATGATCTACAATTTTTATTTTATGATAAAACTTACCGTTTTGCTGAAAATCGCGAAAAACTGATTTTTTTGACCTTTGACCTTGAATAAATTTTTTTCCATACAGGGGAATGATGGGGAACTTTCCAAATTTATTTTTTATTATATTTTAAACAATCATGGCGATTTTCAGCTTGGTGGGAATTTATGTAACCTCCCACTCATTTTTTGGTCTAATTTGACCGGACTAGTAACTGCGGCTTTGAATATTTATTGTTGAGGTAGGCGCTGTCTTCAGTTCGATAGGAATTGACTAGAAATGCAAAACTGCATACAGCAAAAGCCTCAAAATTTCTGTCAGAAATTTCTGAGGCTTTTTTTTTCATAGAGTTTTGGTATTTCTGATCGAACTGGAGCAGGGCCTGTAATTTGCTAAGAAGTGAAACAAAATTTAATAACATATTTCAGAACCAATCTAATTGAAAATCATTATCAAAACTTTGTGCTTTTTGAATTATGTACATGCTTAAAGCAATTTAATGATTTTCTAACTTCGACCGCTTAGCGTGCGAACTTGCACCACTGTTCATTGCTTGTTTTTTTGCATGATACAAGAAAACAAGATAGCGCCACTTGAGAGAGGAAACGTCACAAACTCAAAATCGCGATTCGTTGTTGTTGTTTCCCATATTAAACCGGCTTTTTACTTTTTTGAATAGCATGGGAAACAACAACAATTTCTCGCTCAGTGACGTCACAAAACTCAATTTTCGGCTGTCAAAGAGAGCCCCAAAATAGCGGTACTGAAGTGGCGCTATCTTGTTTTCTTGTATCATGGTGTTTTGTAACTCGCTTATTTCTAGAAATATGTCAAAAACGATTTTTTTTTGTTTTGATTTGTAAAAGCAAAGCAACTTGTTTTGCTTCTAGTTTTTTCGAAGGGTTCATTTCACTTTCGCACAAAATCACGAATTTATTATGGATTATGTATGTTCAGTTTCATCACATATTTCAACATAAAGAGCGACATACAGATATATGAACGCAGGCAATTTCGCTTATGTTGATATGCTTATGCATGCATATGTATGTATATAATCTCACTTGGACTGTGTGACGGCAACCAACTTGGCGTTTTCATTGTTTTTTGTTTACACACATATATATGTAAATGCACTCAATTGGGTTTCTTGCTTATTTCTTTTATGATGAAATTATTATTGAGTGAATTGCATGCACCTATTTATTTGCTGATTTTAAATATTAATTAGGTCAAGAATATTGCAAGAAAGGTACTTTAGTAAGCATTTATAACATATAAAAGAAAGAAGAAATTGAATAAAGTTATGAAGTTAATGATAAACTTTTGACTTGTTAACTTCTGCAGACATCGATTTACCCAGTTACAAGTGCTGGCAGTAAATTGTTTTTAGTATTCTGGTGTACCACCTGAATACGACTCAAACATAGTGTAAGGCAAATCAGCCTCACTCGAAACATTTGGTGACCCCTAGTCCTAAATTCAAAAGGACACGTACAATTGAAAATTCTGTAACCTGGCACAGGATTAAATATCATCGTGCATCCTGTAACTCGGCACAGGAGTAAAGTCTAAACATACCTCCCGCAAATTGGCACAGGAGGTACCATCAATTTTAAATAGTGGTAGAAAGTACTTATATAGTCACCACTTAAGTGAACACAGTCCAGAATTCTTAGAAAGGACCAGTGCGATAACACTTAATTTATCCGCAATGTCGTCGTTTGCAGAACTAGTCCAAGCTCAAAAAGAGAATGGAAAAAACATTGAGAAAATCATCTCCAACTTCAAAAAAGATCTGCCATCGAGAAAAGATGAGAGTTACTACCAAGAAAGGTTGAAGAGGTTGAATACGGCATGGATGGTGTTCGAAGAGACAAACAACAAAATACTCAAAGGAGAAGACATAACCGATGAGTCACGACTACTTCACCAACCAATATTACAAAACCACGGCAGACGCAGTAAAAACAGTATGAGGACATATTCCAGCAATCAATTTTGAAATTGGCAGCAAATAAGACATATATGAACGACGACAATCAGCAAGGCGGGTCAGCAAGGACAGGAGAACAACAAAACACACCTCCTGAACTCACTAAGCTATTTCGCAGACAAGCAGCAATGATGTCATCATTGGAAAGGGTATTCCAGGACCACTTCTCGCAACACGATGCTCCAATAGTACTCAAACTTTGGGAAAACATCGAAAATATACACTTTCAAATATGTGAAATGGAGGATGATCCAGACACCAGTGGTTACAACGTCAGTCGATTCATAAGATTAGAGAGTATTGTAAGAGAGAATCTTCGAAATAACATTTCTACTCAGCAAAACTCTTCAAATAGCAATGGTGAACTTCAAAAAATTCCATTGCCAAAAATCAACATACCTAAATTTGATGGCAACTACTTGAAGTGGCAAGAATTTTACGACCTCTTCTCAAAACTCGTGGTTAATCAAGCAGTGTCAAAAGTACAAAAAATGTGGTACTTAAAAACACATTTAGCGGGCGAAGCATCCAGATTACTTCACCACGTTTCAGCAACTGAAGAAAATTTCGATGGAGCTTGGAATTTGCTGGTAGATCGCTACAGTTACAGGCATTTACTAGTCAGCAAATACATCCAAGAACTGGTGGACACTTCTGGCAACGCAGCAGCCGACAATTTCAAGAAATTGCATGATAGGACATTAGAATGTTTACAGGCTCTTGAAAATCTGGATATAAATGTAGAAATTTGGGATCCATTGTTGCTACATATACTGCTCAAAAAACTTGATCAACCTACTCGGTTAAGATTCGAGCAGTCATTATCGAAACCTCGAGAACTTCCAACAGTGAAGAAATTTTTAGAGTTCTTGGAAAGACATTTTCAATCAATGGAGACAATTGAAGTAAAAAGGTCCAATTATTCATCAAGAACATGTACTTCAGCAACGTCAGACACTCAAGAAGATGGAAGCTGCAAAATGTGTAAAAATGGAAATCATCCACTATACTACTGCAAAAAGTTCTTGCAATCGAAAGTTCCAGAACGCCTCAAGTTTGTACAGAAACAAAAAATTTGTGTCAATTGTCTAAAATCTGGCCATGCTTCGAAACAATGCACTTTTAAAAATTACAAAAAGTGTAGCAAAAAACATAATAGTTTGCTTCACCTTGAATCAATCGACAAGGCAGCTGCAGGAACTCCAGAAAAACCAAAGGCATTAACAGCTACAAATACAGATCAGCAACCATCAACATCCTCCATAGGTCGTGGGGCGGAAGGATCTGAAGTCACATCGCTCACGTCAACTAACTACGAAAACATCAAGTCCTACGTTGTGTTGGGGACTGCCCTAGTAAAATTTAAGGCCAACAATAAAGAAATCGAGTGCCGTGCCGTTCTTGATTCTGGCTCGCAGATAAATTTTGTTACGGAAAGACTAATTAAACGACTTGGAGTTTCCACGAAACCATCTACAATTCACATTAATGGCATCGGATCAAGCAACACGAAGGCACATCGCAGAGTGAACATTGGTTTGCAGTCGAGAATAAATAACTTTTCAACTCGCCTAGAGGCATCACCCAAGCGACACACTTCTCTTTAAAAGGTCTTCAAGAGCGCTCAGAGACTAATTAATGAGAGCTAATGCTCTCAGAAAAGCTCTTTGAGCGCTCTTGAAGACCTTCTACAGACTAAAAGGACGCAAAAAGGCGGGGCTTAGGGTCCTTATGAGAGTTTTTAGAGACTTAACAAAAAATCCGTTTTCTCTCTAGGAAGTCTTTGAGAACTCTTTGAAAGATCTTTAAAACATCTTTAAGAGTTCTTTGAAAGACTGAATATTGACGTCATCATCAGTCCGTGTGCGTGATAGGGACGCAAATATGTTCATACGTTTTATAAATTATATCCTTTTTCTTTTTCTTTAAGAAGAAACACAAAAGACGTCCTACATATTCAATGTTGGAAATATTTTGAACCCAAAAGCACATGTGTGAAGACTATAATGTAATAAAAAAATATGAAAAATTTATATGAAATATCTCGATTATCTGAACATAAAAATGAAAACGGAGATCAGTTCATCGGCGATATGATATATTCTACCCCACTAAATTTTCACGCGCCTTTAAAATATTAATGTTTTGCAAAAGTTTTTAAGTTTGAAAATCGTTATTTTTTAAATTTTCTTTCCGTTTTTTTTACATTTTATTCTGTAATAATAGAAAACTTATTTCAGGCATTTTCCCTTCTTAATTTGAAATCAACATTTTCATAAAGCATAAAAAAGTTTTGGTTGATTGTTTAGAAATTAAATCATGCAACTTCGTTCCAAAATGATGGCGGATTTCCAAATGTCTTTTGAAGACCTTCTGAAAAGTAAAACGTCTCAATAGTGAGCAGACATATTTAGAGCTGCAACAGGATTGTTTTGTTTCAATTTAAATAACACCCCTGGTAAGAGTTGCATTTTTATTTTGCTTTTGTTATTTCTGTTCTCACTTGTTAATGTCAACCCTGCGTAAATGAGAAAAATGTCAAAAACAAACAATAAAATGTAATGACTCACTATTTCCTCTCAATAAGTTCTTAATAAGAGATTCCAAAGACGTGACGTCACTGAAAATCTCTGAAAGGTCTTTATAAACTGGAATATAGAGGACTACTCTCACAAAGCTCTTTAAAATGTCTTTTGAAGAGTTTTCTAAATATGATTGTGTTACCTCTTTGAAATACCAATATGAGAGTTTCCGAAGAGTTAAAAAAACGTTATCGGAAATTGGTCTTCGGACGCTGTTCAAAGAGTTTATTGAGAGCTTTCTAAGACATCCGATTTTTTAAGTATTCTAAAGACGTTTGAAAGAGTTTTTTGAGACAAGATATTTTTAAAGTTTTTATTATACTTTTCAGAGAGTTTTTCAAAGATATTAAGTTTTTCAAAGACCTTCTAAAGAGCATTCAAAGAGTTTTTATGTGTAAGAATACTCTCCAAATTTGATATCTGTGTCGCTTGGGCAGTTCTGCCAAATATCATAACAAATCAACCATCGCAGTTCATCGACGTCAGCCAGTGGCAAATTCCGAAAAACATCAAGCAGCTGATCCAAGATTCAATTTACCTGATCAAATTGACATTCTGTTGGGAGCCGAATTTACGCATCAACTTTTAGCCATTGGACAAATAAATCTTTCGAAGGATCTCCCGACTCTTCAAAATACATGTTTGGCTGGGTTGTTGCTGGAAAAGTTGATAGCAACCAGTCAACGCAGTGGCTACGTGTGGAATTAGTACTGAACAACAAAGTTTAGAAAATGCTATTTCACAATTATGGAAATTGGAAGAAATCGAAACCACAGAGAAGACACTATCAACAGCTGAAAAATTATGCGAAATGCATTTTGCTCAAAACACTCGAAAAACCTCAGATGGACGTTTGTAGTCAAACTGCCCCTTTTGTGAAAACCCCACCGAACTTGGAGAATCTCATGGAATAGCTCTGAATAGATTTTTATCTTTAAAACGTCGGCTGGCCAAAAATCTTGATTTAAAGACTCAATACGTAAAGTTTATGGACGAATATGAAGCCATGGGACATATGACGCGAGTCAACAAAGGATTCAATTCTATCACCTAATTACTTCATTCCACACCACTGCGTGTTGAGACCTGACAGCACAACAACAAAACAAAACTGCGTGTAGTATTCGACCGCTCGGCAAAAACTTCATCAGGACTTTCATTAAATGATCTAATGATCACCGGTCCAACAGTTCAGAGCGAACTATTTTCTATTCTGCTTCGATTTCGTCCTCCCGATACGTTTTCACTACTGATGTTGAAAAAATGTATCGACAAATTCAAGTAGATGAAAGCG